>WAAE01014036.1:0-17036 GCA_013400495.1 Nicator chloris | reverse complement strand
CCTTCCCAAACCTTCCCAAACCTTCCCAAACCTTCCCAAACCTTCCCTTCCCAAACCTTCCCTTCCCAAACCTTCCCTTCCCAAACCTTCCCAAACCTTCCCAAACCTTCCCAAACCTTCCTTTCTTCAGTTTTTCTTTGTTTTTATTTTTTTCTTTTCTCTTTTTCCCCCTCAGAGGCAGTCTTGTGTGGGTTTGAATGGATAATAATTACAACCAGATTATTATTAATATTAATAATAATAGTAATATTGATAAACCTGACAGATAGCTCTTAGTTGCATAGTGCTTTAGTAGGTACTTATATCTAAGCGGAGACTTGTGTGATCAAGTGACTTCAGGAACAAATAGTAATTTAATTTGTTTGGGAGTTTTTTGGATTCTTATAGCTGTCTTAGGTGAATAACAGGTTCTGAATTTGCAAGGTTCAGGCTAAAACCCATAGATGTGTCAGATAGTTTAACAGAAATGTTCTTAAAGAAGGGCACAACCATGTGTTTCATTTAGGCAACTGTCACGGCATTTGCTGACATATCACAGTTTGTACTCAGTCTGTACATGGAAAAGAAATGCTGACCTTTATATGTATTTTATGATTCCTTGCTATTCCCCAGAATATTAGTTAAATGTCTTAATCCTACAGGATCTGTTGCTTTGTGCTGATTGCAATGGAAATAAGGAATGAAAGGAAATTAAACATTTTTTTTCAGGAACTTTGAATTTCACACTATTATTTCTAGTTAAAATATATGGAGTAGAACTATACATGGCTCACAAAATTTAGGTAGGCATTTGCAAACCTTCTCCTTCCTAATTTGCTCTTCTTCCAAGCATGAGTTTCAGCTGGGGTCATTGGTACAATTGATCCAGATGATGTCCAGGTGTATATTTGGGTACATTCCCCTTTAACCCACCTGGCCAAAGGTCAGCAGAAATCAGCATTTCTCATTTTGGGTTATGAATGAGAAAAGAATGGAGAATGGATGAAAAATTGTCTCTGCCTGCAAAAGGACTGTAAATAAAGCATTACCTGTGGATCCATATAGATAACATTCCCACATGTAGTCACCTGTTTCTTCCATTTCCCCTATTGCAGAACTCCCAGACTGTATTCCATTTCCGTGTTGAATCCAAGAGCTGCAATATTCAATCCTTTTAAAATGTGTGATGAAAGCTGTGAGTATCTTCGTCCTTTTTCTTTATAAAGAACTTCTGATGTAGTTCTGCGTTTATAACTGAGATGTTAATTCTAACATTGGATGCATTGAAGGAATGTGTAAAATATAAAGTCCTGAGTTCACAGGTCTATCTTGTACTGTCTGCAATCTGAGTAACCTGTTCTGTTATGGCACAGGGTGTATTTCTCTCTCCAAACAACCCACATGTGAAACTAAAACTTGGTATTTTTTGCTGGGAGCACAGCCTGGTATCTGAGCAATTCTGTCCAACATATTGCCTGAACGTTTAAGAGTAAGCCTATAAAAACTGGAGGTATATAAATCTGCCAAGTGTGTTCCATAGCTGTAATCATTCTTTGAAAGAAATCCTCAGATATACATCTACTGCTTTTAAATATCACACTTTAAAAACACAGTTAAAACTATAACATCAGTAGACTGATGATGTGCAGAAGATACCAAAGATGTTTGTGGTGTTTTGCCTAAAGCTACAGGATTGTCCATGTTACAGAAATGTGACTCAGTGTATTTTTAACTGATTTGTACTTTATTACAAGCAAGTCTATTGCCCAACAGATGTATACTTCACAGTACTTTCAGAAATAAACATCTATAAAGATTATGCTCTTTCAAACCTCTCTCATGTCTAAGAAAGATATGTTTAGACAAAATCACACTGAAATATTTAAATGTATTTAAACAAAATTACGTATTTCTGCTGCCTGGATATGTTTTTTAGAAAATTCAGCATCTCTCCGTCTTCCTTCATCCTGATATTCGTGGCAATTGTTCGTGGAAGGGCATCCCTATTTAATGAGGCTGGTCTGGAGGACCTCTGGGTGGCATCAGCTTGGTCTCCAGTGACACCAGGTGCAGTACTCCTGATGTATCTGTGCATCACAGGAGGGAGGGATGCTCTGGCCACCTAAGGGAGGGACTCACATGTGCATGCAGGGTATTTGTCATTGAGCCACAATGTCTTTGAGTTTCACACAAAATCCAGAACTCAAAAATGGGGCAGTCATAGTTGTTTTCTTTACAGGCAGTACTTTATTAGTTGGTGGTACAATGGGGTTTGTGGAAAGACATTACCATAGCAGTAATTCCAGGTTGTAGTTATTAGTGCAGATTACATTAGTTGTGCAATGGAGTTCCATGCAGATGAAACATAAATACCCACAAACTCCTAGTACCAGGAAATGGAAAGAAGATAAAGTGCCACAAATGATGGCTCTTTATTTCTCTAGGTTCTTTTAAAGTACCAATATATAAGTACTTTACAAGATGAGGATTGCAAAACAAATTCTGTTCTTGACGATTGTTTTATCTGCGAAAGAATTATAACTGGCTTATGCTTTCTCTGCTAGCTTAGGTTATTTCCAGAGGAAGCTTGTCTGCTATCAACTTCTGTAGAGACATAAGAAATGCACTTGAGTGTAAATGTATTCCAGATGCCAGGGATGTTTCTTGTTTTATTTCAGTCTTGTTTGTTGCGCTTGGGTTTTGTTTTTGTTTGTTTGTTTTTCACAGAAGATGGTAGCTTAGGGCTGTACAGAGAGTTTTCTTGTGGTTTTGCAGAAGATTGCACAATATGGTCTGATATCACAAGACATCAGGATTTATAAGATTAGGGCTTTCCATATTGTCCAGCATCCCAACCTGCAAGACAAGTGTGCAATTGTTTTGTTTTTTTTATTAAATATATTGATTTTGTTTCTAAAAAGTCAGAGAAAAATTGTACACTGGGTAATGCAAGCTAGATATAATTTAAGGCTCATCAGGGAGGCTTATTTTCTTGGAAAAATTCTGGCTATCAAAAATTAAAACACCAGCTCCAAAGTACTTTTTTCTCAATTCAACAATCTGTAATTTAACACTTTGTATTTTTTTTGGCTGCAAAATGGCCTAGGACTATTTATTGCTTAAGAAATTTTTCTTAAGGAAGCATCTATTTAATTTTTGAGGTTACTAGATTTGTTCTCTGCCAAAGTTTCGTTTGGGTGAAATTTGTGTTTTAATTAGAGGAATATATTTTTCCCCCCTAACAGTAATTGAAGTTAGATGTAGGAAACGATTTAAAAATCGAAGAATACAGTAATGTAAAGTTATGGTATGCTAAGTTCATTTGTTCACATGCTCAACTTATCAATTTATATCTATTTACATATATAAATTTATATATATTCTACTTCCCCTTGTTTATTCTACTTGTTTAAAAATAGAAAAGGCATTAAAAAAATAAACCCCTTACTTAAGGAAATAAATGTAAAGGTTGTTTGTAGGTTTTAATTTTGTAGAAGTTATTTTTTGATAATACAGATTTTAAAAAATCAGCCTTAGTCATACCCAATAAGGTTTTAGAGTGACCAGAAGAGGAATATACTGAAAATACCCAAATAAAGTTTTAAAAATGTAACAGTGAAAGAATACTTCAAGCATAATACATAGCACATGAAAATCTGAAGGCTCGGACAGAAATTTATTCTTTCCCAGAGCAGTGAGGGATGTACAGGTCAGATTTATGTGCTTGCTGAAGGAAGTTGTTTAGTCCATGACTAAGCACCTGTTTCAAGTCCAATGAAATCATGAGAAAATATACTTGCTGCATTTTGGTGCTCCTTTTTCCTTTTCTTTTTCCTTTCCTTTATTATGTTCTTTTTTCCTCCTCAGCTTTTTGAAGAGGTGAAGGGTAACCTTTATGTCTGGCCTAGACTGGTTTCTTTCATACCCAAGTTTAGGATGGCTATCCCTCCCTAGGGATACTCATTCTAATCAAAAATGAGAGACATCATCCATTCTCGTTTAAAACTCATTATCCATCTCCATTAAAAGTGGGAAGGTGTTGCTTAATTACTGTGTTTCACAAAGACCCTTTGGTGCAGACCAAGGGCTGTGATGCTAAAATGGTGAAGTTAGTAATTCAAGTTTTTGAGACACTGGATATTCCTCCCAGATTATATGGAATATTAAATTAATTAAGATTTTATTAAATAATAGGATAATTTGGTGACTAATGTCACTGGTCTCATTGGCAGCAGAGGATTCAGCTGGGCTGAGGGATCAGGTGAGCAGCATGAAGTGTGCTGTGTGCCAGGTTATCCATGCTTATGTGCATGGATATGGACATGGATATGGATATGGTGATTTCACCAGAGGGGCAGCTCACCTCAGGGGACTATGACAACAGGGAAAAATGAAACTGGGAATGGGCTGCAGTCAAGTGCTAGTAGATGTTCCTCCTGCAGGAATTCAGGGAGGCCTTGATCTAACCTTAAGAAGAGACCTTAAGAGTTTGAGTAATTTTTGAACTTTTGAATCAAAACCTGTAAGTAACAAGTGAGTATCACTGGTGTTGAATGTATTTCTGACAATGTCAATGCAATCTGAGTTAAATCAAGTGAACAACAAAACAACAAATCTTGTCCTTGACGGCACAAAGACACAAAGTCTGCAGCATCCACCCCTTGCTACTACCACTGAAGGTTTTAGGGGGAAAGAATTATGATCACAGTTCTCTTGTTTCCTTTCAGTCCAAGACAAAATGTTTCTTTTCACAAATCTCTGATGAAAGGGAAGCAGCTGAAATAAATTCTGAGAAGAATTCGCCAAATGAGCAAGCTAAAGCAGGTCAGTGTTTTTTAACAGTATAGTAATGACTGACACTCAAATAGCAATTTGTTCAATATCCTGTTCTGTTTGTGCTGATTTTAACCCTGATGCCCATTTACCTGGAGAACTTTCAGGACAAAAGGCATTTAAAAGTACAATTTTGTCATTTGAAGCCAGTTCTGATTGAATGGAAAACTGAAAAGTCCCTACAATGAGAACCTCTCTGCCCCTCCAATAAGTGCTCTAATCATGTCAGTCTGTGAATTGCATCACTCTCTCTGCTCACAGCCAAATAAATGGCAAAATTCTTGTGGATTCTGTAGGAATATGGTGCTTTATTCCTAACCTTTTCACCGATTAAAACCAGTGAAAGCATTAAGGAGCAACAGGGGTTTGTATGAACTTGATTGAAAACGCAGTGCAAGAGAGAACCGGGTCGTTGAAATTATTCCTTGTTTAAAAATCAGGTACCAGGAGTAGTCACAGTTCTGTTCAGAGCATCTTTCACAAAGTACAAGAAATTTCAATTAAATTAATCATCAATTAATAAGTACTGTCTAGAAGGTATGACTGTCTCTATTCCATATGTCTTGAAATTCATTAAACAATGGGAGATCCTCTATTCAGATAATTTGATGAGACAAAACCCATAGAAAACTGAATCTGCAGGAATGATACTCAAATTACTTTTTCTAGAGGTAACTGTCACCTCTTTCCCCAAGAAAAAAAGATTGTAAAATCCCCCATGGCTTGAGGTAGAAAATACCATCTCTCTCTGAATAAACAATCAGGAACTGGTTTTAGTCTTACATACCAACCAAAATCATAACGTGCAATAGTAGAAGAAACCGAAAAATGAGAAAATAATGTATTTGTGATCCAAAAGTTTCTCTCACAGAGGTACCAGAGAAATTGGTGGATTTTCTAGTGGCGAAAAACTCCCTGTTAAGCAGATATTTTGTTTTGGTTTAGCCAGTGATTATAACACTTCCAGTTTGTCTGTGAATGAATCACAGATCTGAGGGAGATTTCTTGAAAGACTTGACTGTTTTAGTTGTCAGCAGAGAAAATCCTTATTAAATTCACTGGATAGATACATGGTGGTATTAATGGGAGACAAATCACGTTATACCTTGGGGACTAATGCCCAGTGGAGCTTCAGAGTTAGGAATTCCCCAAATCAGAAGAAAATGTGGGAGAAACTCTTGCTACTCTAATGAGAAATAAAAATCAGAAGTACTTCTTGACATCTACTCAACAGTGACTTGTGATACAGAAAGTCATTCAATATTTTTATAAAATTACTTTTCTTTTTTCCCCCAGAAATCTTTCTAGCCAAATAAATTATACTTTCTCCTTTTGGTTCTTTGTTAGATCAGTGACCACTGGTCTTTTACAATGATAAAATATTACGAGTGGCAAAATTTTGGGTGATTTAATATGTTTAGATATACTAACCTTATTTAAGGGTTAATTTCTGCAGCATTGGCAGATAATAGACTTTTGTTCACATATAATCTTCATTGCCAGACAATTTAAACACCCCAGGAGCTATTTTTATTTTTGTGGTTTAGAAGATAAATTACTACAATCAAACTAGCAGGAAACCAATTACATTATGCATATGTAATAAACCAGTTGAAAATATCCAAATAAATGTTTAAACTTTTTCTTTCATTTAGTAGTTAAGATTCTGGAAGTGGCAGAATAGAAGGTTTTTACTGAATATCATACAAGTAAAATAAGTTTCAGTTTCAGTCCTGTTTAAGGAATTATTAATTTTTATTCTCTCTTTATTTTTACTTGTTTTACACTTTTATATAGTCACTGCAACACAGAAAGAACTTCAAAATTTCTGAGATTCCAACTTACATAACCCCCCAAATGCTGATTATGAGCAAGAAGGGAAAATTTGGAACTTGGCCCAAAACAATGGTTTAAACACCTGAAGAAAAGTCACAGATATCCTGATTTGCTCATTATAATGGTTAATGTTCATCCCTTTCTCATGTCTGTCTGGATAGTGGTGGAAAGCAAATAAAGAGGAAAAGGTGGGCAGTTTATGAGCCAGTGTTTTAAAATCATTCTCAGTACCTGTTTAAAGGCCCAAAAATTATATTTTTGCTATGCTACTTTCATTTTCACCTGTTTCCTAGATGGTTATGGTTCCTTTCTTATTAAAATGATTACTTGCTAAAAAATTCAAAAGTAACAGTGTTAGATAGACTATGAGGAAAAGCTTATGTTTGGAGGAGTGATGACTGTTCAAGGCCTCTAGATTTTCAAGATATGAAAATCTTCAAAATGGGAGGAAAAAAATAGTGAAAAATGACATCATTTTCACACACAAAATGTTTTTATGCCTTACTCTTTTTGAAATTCTAAAAATTTTACTCTCCACGTCTTATGGCAGCAAGCTTGACATAATAATTTTGTACTCTATTGAGAAAATAATATATTCTATTCTTTTAAATTTAGCATCTTTTAACTTCCTCCAAAGCCACGTGCTACTAGCATTTATTATTTTGGGTACTGATCCACATGCATACTTTCCAAAGTGTTACTGTGGTAAATATCTAATGCTGTGTAAGTCATGCATGGTACAGTGCTGGTTACCCTAATTAATACAAAATTTACTTTCCTTTTCTCATCAGTGGAATTCTATTTTAAGTACATTTTGACAAAAAGCAAAATTCAAAATATACTCCTTTTTATGAAGAAACACAGTTTTATCTCTAAAATTACTTGTAGCACATCCTCATGGTGCTATGATCCTTGAGCACATCCTCAAGACATGCTGAATTAAAATCACTGGGTGATTGAAAAAAGCCATGTATCTAACAATGGGTATTACTTTTGGCCAGAGGTTTGCAAATAAGTAAAATATATTCAAGTTTTTATTTCTGTAGTGCAATATATACTATCTTGTCAGCTGTTCCAGAGGCAGCATCTATGGCCCTGGCTTCCCTGAGTTATCATAAATTACACAGTCTTCATATTATTTGATCATCTAGTCTAGGGACATTTTCTTTTCTTCCTTTTCCTTTTTCTTTTTCTTTTCTTCCCAAGTTAGGATTCTGACTAGAAATGAAGTTGTTTAGTTAAGTTTCTCCGTAGTTTGGGGGGCAGGGGGAGGGGGGTGGTTTTTGGTTTCTTTTTGTGTTTGTTTTTTGTTGTTTTTTTTTTTTTTTTTTTTTTGGGGGGTTTTCGTGTTTGGGGTTTTTTTTTTTTTTTTTTTTTTGGGGGGTTTTCGTGTTTGGGGTTTTTTTGTTTGTTTTGTTTTGGTTTTGGTTTTGTTTTGTTTTTCTTTTACAGTGAAGTGTTTGGGTTTTTTTACAGTGAAGTGAAAAGCACAGTCCCTCCTATCATGTGTGCCTAAGCTACTGTTCACATCTGTGAGTGATAGATGTACCATTTATAACAAGATCAAATCTATCAAGAAGTAAAGCAGGATGTTGTTAAAAGAAACAACCACAATACAGTGAAAACCTCTGAAACTGTAGAATACTGGGAAAAGAGCTGGCTGCTGCTGAATATCTAGAGACTGGTGAGGTAGAAAAAGGAAAATATTTGGTCCTCAGTGGAAGCTGAGTCCCTGTAGTGAATGGTCTTTGTATATCTTGCGTTTCTCACATTTCATCATTTCTGCCTGACGTCAGGAAAGAAAACATAAATTAACTGTTGCCCATGGAAAATACGTCAGGTACCTCCAATTTTGTGCTTTTTAAATGGTGCCAGGCCACTGGCCATGAGACAAAGGGCTCAAGTGGAAGACAAATTGTTACAGGTATTTTTCTTAGAGCAGCCTTCTACAACTGTGGGGTCTGCAAAGAATGGGATCTTCATGCTCAGGGGTTTTGCCAGTAAAGGAATCCTAAGTGAATGCTGTGAAAATGGGGAGAAAAATGCAGAGGCAGAGGATGACTGTAACAAACTGATATTGGGAGAAATGTGCTCCATCAGAGCAGCAGGTGTGCCTCATCCTCCCCTCTTAATATTCCCTTGCCATCACATCAACCTTGTGCTTCACCAGCCTCGATTGCTGTTCTGGGAACATCAATTGGCCACAGAAATCCTCAGCTGCAACTTATTGCCACATTAGAGTAAAAACAGTTGCTGCAGAAGGGATGCTCCTTTTATCTTTACAAATCAAGTAGGATATTCATGCAACTCCAGTCTAATTCTGTTTCTCAAACTCTAAAATAGGCAATTTGGACTGAGAATACACAAACTTTAGAACTGAAATTCTGTGTGAGCCTTCCTCCAAAATCCACAGACAGATATGGAGGGAAGAAGGATTTTGCTGTTGTTTTTTAAATATTAAGGAGTTGGGCTTTTTTTTCAGAAGTATTCTGAAAAAATATTCTGCCATGAAAGCCTATCTTTCATTGTTTTTAAAATTCAGGAATTTGTAAGTCATGTGTAAAAAATCCTGTCTAGAGAGGAGTGCCTTAGGCAGATAAGATGTGGCACAGAAACTGCCCATATAGCAAAAATGCAAAGAAGTCTATGAAAGCAGGAAAAATGAATCCTGCATTACTAAAATACGCAGTGTTTTCCGTGTTTCCCCACAGGGCAATGCCATGTGCTGCCATTTGCATTTTTCCAACAGTGAAACCACAGCCTTGTAAAATTAATGAGAGTGTACAGAGTGTGTTTAACAAATGCTGACACATACCCTGTGGTGACTTGATGTCCAGCATTTTGCTTGGAATTGATAGAGATGTGCAGAGCTTACTGGGGAAAAAACAGTGCACAGTATCTGTAAATAAATGAACATGTCCCCAAAGTCCAGCAGGCACTGGACAGGTTTGGAGCTGTCACACACAGGACACCCAGACCAGCAGGCAAAACATGTATCCTATATGTGTCCCCTGTGGCAGAACCTGGTAAGTCATGTTTGCTTTTGAATGGGACTGTTCAGTCCATTCTGAAAGCCTCTAAAGCCCCTCTTTCTTCAACCTCTGTAGAGCTTCTCTTGCTGTCAGGATTTTGACACAGAGCAGAGCACACGATTCTTTTTCAGTTGCCTTAAGTACAACTCACTTCACTACTCCCTACTCTGTAATCTCCTAGAGTTATTCATACCAATACCTTGATATTTTTTATGTCCTACATATAAAATATTTAATGAAATATTTAGTCTGACAAAGCATTAAGGTGGCACAAAGCATTAAAAAAGAAATTAATCTCTATTAATATCTTCATTCTTACCTGTCCTGGTGTGCTATTTCCAACAGTGAAATTCCTTCATATGTTTGAATTTTTCCAGGTTATTGCAACAACATTGTGCACAAACCTATGTATTCTGTGATACTTAACTGGTTGTTGAAGTGAGGGAGAGAAGGTTCCCCTCTTTTTTTTTTTTTTTCCCCTCCAAATATCATTTTTGTGAGGCATGTCGGGTAGATACAGAGCCCTAGGTCATGGCAGTAGCTGTGGGATAGGACCCTGAGCAACCTGGCCCAGTGAAAAGTGTTCCAGTCCATGGCAGGGGGTGGCAAACAGAATGGTTCGGGCTGAAAGGGACCTCAAAGCCCATCCAGTGCCACTCCCTGCCATGGGCAGGGACATCTCCCACTATCCCAGGCTGCTCCAAGCCTCTTCCAACCTGGCCTTGGACACTGCCAGGGATCCAGGGACAGCCACAGCTTCTCTGGGCACCCTGTGCCAGGGCCTCCCTACACTTACAGGGAACAATCCCTTGCCAAAATCTGCATCTAATCCTGCTCTTGTCCTCTCACTTCATTCCTTATAAAGAGCCTCTCCATCTTTCTTGTAGCCCCTTCAGGCAGTGGAAGCCCACAATGAGGTCACCCCAAGGATTCTCTTCTCCAGGATGAACAAATCCAATTCTTGGCCTTTCATCACAGGAGAGGTGTTCTTGCAGCAGAATTGCTCATTAGCACAGCGGTTGATAATCCAGCTGCAGCTCTTTCAGCTCCCTAGTAGGTTGCCTCAATTAGCAGTTTTTCTCTGAAAAAGGTGTGAACTGTGGATTGTGAGAGAGAAATCACTGGATTTTTATTGTAAGACATGATCTTCGTCAGATATTTTGCTCTGAGAAGAGAATAACCCTCCAAAAGAAACTTCTTAAAATTCAGAGTAATAAGTCACGAAGATTGAAATACACACTTATAATAGTAAAAGTGTGTTTCAAAGGAACGCTCCACCTCCTGAACTAAATGGAAAAAAACTTACTTGAAGTAAAAGCTGAACACTTTTCAAGTTGTGCTTACAAACAAAAGGACAAAGAAATTGCAAGGAGGCCTCTTAATGTGAAGTAAATCCCTCAATTAGACAAACTATCAGGCAGTACCTCACTTGATTCATTAGCAATCAAAAATATTGCTGTAATAATTAGAAATAAGTATGTGTTACAGCTGAAAAGAACTGAATTAAAACATATGGCATCCTCTAATGATACCATTTTTAGGGGAGGTAACTCAGACACCTGCATCTGGAACCTTGGACACCATTAGGGATACTGCAATAATACAGTATTCAGAGTTGGTATTTCTCATCTGTTTTGATTTAGTGCTTAATGAAACTCTGTATTTTAACTAGCAGGTAATCCTATTCACTAATCTAATCAAAATAATTAACTATAGCCACAAAGCTTATAATGCAAAATATTTAGAACCACCTTTTTGGGTTTTTTAATGTTAAAATGTAATCTACATCCAATTTTCTATTTCTACTAAATAGATAAGATCATGACAGTGTGTCAGGCTTTAAAGAAGTTGGTTTGCCAATGTCTTAGGTTGCAATATGTAACCAAAGATGTGTATTCTATTCTCATCTGTTGAACCAGGCTGGAGAGATGTTTTCTCTCTCTCTTGGGGAAGTGGTGGGTGCCTTCTGTTAATGGGCCAACTGATAACAACCAGGTGGGCAGTGTTGCCTTATCTCTTCCACCACCCTGCCTCCGCGGAGATATCATCAGTGAATGGCCCATTAGGGCTCACTGCACCATTGGTAGAATTAAATCAGCCCATTAGAGATGCTCCGTCCAGCAGAGGAGAGCCAAACACTCCTACCTGCATAAATACACCATGTTCTGAACAGAGGAGAGCCAAACACTCCTCCAGGACTCCCAGAGGAAGACTGGACCCATCTGGCCACCACTGGACCCTCCTACAGAATAATTTTCTACTCCAACAGAGCCACATCTGTTACTCCAAGAAGACTCATTTTGGACTGCTTCCAACATCCTGACCAAACAGGGTGTCAGGTTGTATTCTGACTCTGACAGAGTTTCTAGCATTATTTTGTTGTTGGTTTTGCTTGTTTATTTTTTTTTTTTCTTGTACTATTGCCTTTGTAATATTCCTAGTAAAGGACTGATATTCCTATAGCTTTACCTGAAAACCCCAGAATTTCAAAAATTATAGTAATTCAGAGGGAGGGAGAGGGTTTACATTCTCCATTCCAAGAGTAGCTCTAGTTTCTCCTGGCAGATACCTGTCTTTCAAACCAAGACAGCCTGATACATGATGCTTTCTTCTAACTAAAGTGAATACTTCTCATTTTATATTCCAATTACTTTTAAAGAATCACTTGCTAAACATTTATCCAGTCTTTGCACAATTAAAAGAATTTGGAAGAAAAGGGTCCCTGGAAAAGTACGTTATTGTCTGTGCTATCCATTTTTTAGAAGCGTTTCTCTCAAAGTCTTGCAAGACTGTTTTTCATGAATGCCTTAAGAATTTTTTCAGCCCCAAAACCATATAGGATTACAAATTCAAATACTGTATTAATTATGAAAATCTATTCATACATGCTAGGCTAATCCTATTCACTCTCCTCAAAAGCACGTACCACTTGAAAAGGTGAAGAATTAATAACACGTTTACAGCAAATGAATGCAAACTAGCTACATGAGTATATTTTGGCTGCTTTCCATTGGGCAAATATTTGCACAGTCACTTGGCCCTTTACAAAGCAAAAATTCAGGAAGAGAATTTTGGAAATCTCTGCAAGAAGCAGGTGTCCAGTGGTGAAGAGGAGTTAATACTCCATTTAACTGTTTTGCCTCTTTGAAGGACAAGTTACTGTTAGATGAACAGAAAATGAACTTGTTGCAATGGGAAGATACGACAAAAGTAACTTTTGGTTGTTCTACCTGTTCTTTTCTTTCATCAGGCCTGCAGTGATTTTCCTATGTTTGGTTGTATTTCCTGTACTCCCTGATACCTTTTAGTTATAATAGGATTTTGTTGGGATAACCATTGTCTTGTAATTCTCAACTGTTTGGGAATGGAAGATCACTTTCTTCCACTCAGAGTCTGGCAAAGACTGGCAGTTGAGCCCCTAATGATTCTCTAGAAACTGCAGATAAAAATTTATGAGGTCTGCTCCTTTCCTGCTGCACAGAAAGTCACTGAAACAACTTTCTCCATGGTAAACTCAGTTGTGAGCAAGACACTACTGCTTTTTATTCTTCTCCAGCCAGGCGAGTCAGTATCTTGCTGATGAAAGCTTGGTGACTACTTTGTTGTAATATATGTGTATTTTGACAATAGTTGCTTTTGAGTGAAGGTTGGAGCTGTCGAATAACATTTCATTTTCTTTCCCCTACCTCCTATTGGCACATCCTTCAAACCATCAGCTCTACCTGGAACTGGAGAGACAGAAAACAGCAGAACAGAAAATAGACACACTATTGAGGTAGTTCAGGACCTTTTACAGACTTTCCCACATTTTACTTTAATTGGAATAGTTGGACTAAAATCACTTTAACTGTTCACAGCACATGAAATTAGCATGTTCAGAAATGTTGAAGGAAATTAGAAGTGCAGTTCTTGAAAATTCCTACAGGTTTTTGAACTTGACTCATCTTCCCAAATGAGTAATAATGATTTAACTTGACAATTATGTTTGGGGTTTTATTTGTCTGGGGTTTTTTTGTTGTTTGTTTTTTTGTTTACTGGTTGACTGGTTGGTTGGCTTTGTAGGATTTTAGTTTTTGTTTCTTTCCCTGACATGGAAGAAACTTCATTTTGGTATTCAGTGATTGTTAATGATAATCACTAATTTGATGATAAAATATAGGGCTATAAAATCAAAGGGAAATGATGGTTCAGAAGATTGAATCAAGAAATAGGCATGAAGAAATCTTATAAATATTTAATTACTATTTTTAATTGCCAATTTTACTGTCTTGTTTTCAAATAGAGCTAAGGGCTGATATGTTACATATAGATCCAGTCTTACATTAACCAACTTTTAGAAATCTATTTAAATGAAATATGCCTTCAAGGAGGAAATTAACCACACAAATTGACTGTGAACTCTGTAAAGTCATTACTCTTTATATTTTGTAAAGCACATTGATCTTTCATTATAAAAATTTAAGTCAAATAAATCCAAGTCTTTAATCATGTTTGATTTCTTAAGAAAGAGAGCAATGAAGGTGAACAAGAATCAGTTTCAGAGTGACTTTTACTCATCTGATCACACAGGGTTACAATCGTACCCCCTGCCTCTAGTAAAGGCATCATTATTTCAGAGGAAAAAATATACTGTGCAAATCACACTGAAAAATATCAGTTTTGTAGTGGAATCTGGATTAGTCAGGTCAGTAGAACATGGGCAGAAGTGCCTTGAGCTTTCCTGGCACTGCTTGAGTTGCTCATCCTACTAAACACACACCCACAAACACTGCCCTGTGCATTAATCACCATTAACATCCTTAACACGAAGGCCAGGACAGGGCTTGGAGCAGCCTGGGATGGTGGCAAATATTTCTGCCCATGGCAGGGGGTGGCACTGGGTCGGCTTTAAGGTGTCTCTCAACCCAAACCAGTCTGTGGTTCTGGGATTCTGAGTGTTGTTGTGACTTGAATACCAGGACTTTCTAGTGCAGTGTTTTGAGGGATTGGTGAGTGTGTGGGAGGTAAATGAAGGAGGCGCTGGGAAATGTTGATATTTTTAACAGCTTGAGAAGTTAACTTTCCCTCCTCTTTTGTCAGGAAGTTTGACCAAAGCACCTCTGACATATTGGTGAGGAAATTTTGTCACATTGGCAAAGACAGGTATATAATGTCCTGAGTGTGGACAACAATGAACAGCAAAGGAGAGAAACATGGAACACAAATTTTTGTTAGGGTGAGGCTTTTATTGCTTATTAGTCATGGGCAAAGAGGCAGCACTTTTTAGACGCCCCTGTGGGGCATTCTGCTCTACCCAGACATATTTAATTTTCTGCAAAAGAAATTACGGAAGAGAGTTCTCTGGAAGGGACAAAGGAAATAGAGAGCAGATCAGAAGAGACATATCTGTGATGTGGATTTAGAAAATGAGCCACCAACATGTGCAACTTACCTCTAAACAGTTACATATTTGTCCTGTCTTGGTTGTACAGATGTGTTAAACATTTAAAACTGAAGTACTATAAGTCCATTTTTACAATTCACTCATTGGCATGGTGGGTTTTACAAGGTAGGAATGTCCCAGAACCCTTCACAGCCAGACACTGCAATACAGGGAGCTTTGGTACATGTCATCATTTCAGATACAAGTCTTGAAATGTGGGAAAATTATCATTTGGAAGAGTTTGCTTAAGAGATGTATTAGCAGAAAATAGAAAGATAGGTTTCATAAAAAAACATGAGACTTCTCAATATTGTGAGACATCTTTGATGTTGCAAGTGGTAATTTAGCAAAACAGAAACGTTTCATGAGAAAGTGCTTGTTTCAGTTAACATGTCAGGAAATGCTTTGGAAAACAGTGATTTTTATAAAATCAGGTGCTTGCCTTGTTACAGTGAAGATTTTGATTCTGTTATCTGAAACAGAATTTAAGTGTATGATACTCAGAAATTTAATGAGAAGTGAAACTGTAATCTTCACAAAACCCCTTAACATATAACAGGATTATTTTGATGTCAGGAAAACATTCTGAGTAATTCAAACTGAAAATACACTTATTTTATCAGTGCTGAAAATTTTCTCTGAACTATCATGGTCATGATTGGTCATGAGAGGTAAAAGCAATCTCCTGCTCAGTGCCAGCATAACACTTACTTCAGAAATTGTGGTGCTGGAACAACTTGTCTGATGCAGAGAATGAAGCATATCAGTGTTCCCAAGCAAGAGATCTCTCTGTTGCTTAATGGCCCAGTGAATCTGGTAGTAATTTCAAAAGAATAAACTCATTTTTCTCTATTTTATGCCATTACAGAGAAACTAGTAATCATCAAAATACAAAAAGGTCACTGGGCTTCCACTGCATATTACTCTGTAAGTTGGTTTTTCCTGACTTTTTTTACCCCAACTTTTTGTTTTCTGTCAAGTAAGAGAATTCTTTAAAGACACCAAGGTTACTCATTCAACCTCAGCCTCAGGACAGCTTCCTGAATAAAATTTAGACCCTTCATGTATTTTACTTATAATTTATTCTACATCATTAGGAGATGATTACCTTTGATACAGAGTTTAAAAAAAACACCCCCCAGTTTTTATATGTAATAATTTACAACACCTTTAATTTGAATTACAGATGAGATAATCATGGAAAAGTGGCTGAGGATCACAAAGTTTGTAAATTTTTAAACAACCTCATTTTTCAAAGTTATAGACTGATTTTATATTAATATGAGCTTTGTGTAAATCTATACAGAAAAAAATCATGCTCTTGTCTTTGTAAATAAAATAGTTACCATAAAGGTATGTGTGAGTCCCTATATTTACTGTAATTTCTTACACAGGATTGGACAGAATAATGTATGTGGAAAAATAAGTAATGACATGGAATAAATGAAAAAAGGATGAAACTGATACACAGTTGCAAGTTTCATTTTTGATATGTCATTATAACTTTCATTTTGAGATGAGTGCATAATTCACTTTATGGTTGCACATCTGTAGATGGCTAAATAATGCAAATAAATAATTGTACACCAGGTAAATAGGAGAGGAATTAGCAGAGTAGCTGCAGTGAGGTAACGGCTGCTTTTGCATTCACCAACTTTCATTCCATGTCACAGCACGCTTTGATCTTACTGTGATTTGCAGGGTGTGTGGCACGTTCCCCCTGGGCCCTGTGTGCCCCAGACGGTCGCCATTTGGTCAGTGTAAAGAAACCAGGATGGGCCTAGCTTGCAGGTCCGATATTCCTTTATTATAGAAGCAAACATAAAACACAACCTAACTCAAAGGCAGAGCAGAGGCTAGGACCAAAAATCTCAAAAAGTAAAGTCCTTGAAAATCAGCTCCAGCAGGGCTGAACAGTGGGTTTTAAGGGACCA
>WAAE01014035.1:21138-50958 GCA_013400495.1 Nicator chloris | reverse complement strand
AGGGCTGGCACTGCTCCTGTGCCCCCAGGCCCAGGGCGCTGGACAGGGAGCCAGGGGGACACGGCACGGGGTGCCCGGTGCCACGGGGGCAGAAGTGGCCCACGGGGCAGATGTCATTGCCAGGCAGGGCAGGGCTGGAGGATTCCACCTGGATGAGGAAAATACAGGGGGAAAGCGTTATCAGGAGGAGATTTGGCACAGGGTGCACAGAGAGGGGGTCTGGGCAGGGCGCAGGGGCTGAGTCCTGCAAATTTGCTGCCTCTAAACTAAACAAAGGCCATTGGCATAAAAAGGGTCCTGGCTCCTGAGGGGTGGTTATCCTGTCCCTGATGATGGATTTTGGAGATGTCAGACCCCATGCTCCAGTGCAATGTAGAAATGAAAGCCTGGCCAGAATTTATCCATGGGCAGCCGGGTATTGCAGCAGACATCAGGAGCAGCACATCCCTGTGGTGCCTTAAGTTCCAGCTTTCGTGTTTTCCAGATTCTGCACTGCATGGGTACACAACTCTGAACTTCACACAGTGTCAGCCAGCTCTCCTCACAGCTCAGGCACACACAGCAATCCTTTTCCAGCCCCAGGACCAAGGGCACCACTGCAGCTTCAGGCCCCAAAAGTGCAAACAGCAGGGAATTGAGGGGAGCAACCTGGGAGGGTGGGACTGCATCACCTGAAGTGTCATTGGACAATTAACCCCAAAATGTAAATGGACCAAACTTATAAAACTGTGAAAACTCATGACCCCTGGTCCATCCTGGGTGTAGCCTCGGCCAGGCTCTTGCACTGCCCAAGGTGCATCCTTTGAAGGCCTTTTAATAAATCCCTGCTTTATTCCTTTAACACTGCCTAGCCTCTGTTCCAGGCAGACACTCCGGGCATCACCTGCAGCTGAGGGAGCAGAAATGCTTTGAAAACATCCCACCAGGAGGTCGTGACAGGCCACTCCTGGTCCCACCAGCAGCCAGGAGATTGTAACAGTCCTGGTCCCCAGGTGCCCAGATCACTGTGCTGCTGCCTGGCACTCACCCTGTGCTTGAAGGGGGCTGGGCTGATGGCTCCCTTGGCACAGTGATAACCTGGGTTACAAAGTCCAGATGGCTGGGATAGCCCTGGAGCCGAGCAATACATCCCTGAAACAAGCAGAGAACCCTGTCACGCTGCACAGAACAGCACTGGAGGGGTCAGTCAGGGGAAAAGAGAAATCATTTGCACATTTCCTGTGCCCAGTCCCTTCTCACCTGCTGGGCAGGGCTCGCAGTCAGACTCACTGGTGGCACCAGTCCTGGGGCCAAAGGTGCCCTTGGGACAGGGGTGCTCCGTGCTGAAGGTGGTCCCTGGCAGACAGAAGTGCCCAGCAGGGCACAGCTCAGGGGTTTGTGCTCCAGGACCTGGGGTAGAAGGGAAGAACCTTGCTCAGGAGGGATTGTGACAGGTAAGGACACCCTCCATCACCATCCCTCCCCTGATTGTCCAGCCAGACACAGGGCATGGGGAACGCAGATCCCCTGGGGCAGGAGGAGCCCCGTGGCTGGCAGTGGGGTCTGGCAGGTGGTGATACAGAACATGGCCCTTCAGAACTGCTTCTGCCCAGATCAGAGACAATGGAAATCCAAAATAATGATCTCCTTCCTCAGACACCTTTACCAAGCATCAGGAAGCACCAATTCTCTGAAGTTCAGCCTCAGAAAAAGAGCATTTTACCAGGCAGGTGAGTCAGTCCTGAATTAAATGTCTGGGGAAAACAAAGGCTTCCCATTAAAAAGCTCAGCTGGGATTCTGAGGCTCTCAGGTGTGGTTCCAGCTCTGCTAAAACTCACATTAGCTCAGTCAAGTAATTCCTTCCCTGTTGCTCCAGCTGCTCACCTGAGAAAGGAAAAGCCTCTTTGTCCCCAGGAAGGTGATGGGTGAATTTGTCACTGTCAGAGTGACCACAAAGATCCCTGTGGTGCTGAGGGGAGCAGATAAACATCTTGTGCAGGCAGATGGTGAGAACCTCTGAGCAGGAGCAGCTCTGGCTCATGGCCAGACCAAGAGCTCCCTGCCAGGAATATTTGTTTCCCTGCGAGGCCAGAGCCTTGTCAGACATGCACAGGAGGTGCAGAGGAGCTTTAACAGCAAACAAGGAGTTCTGTGTGACCCGAGGCTGCTCCCGAGGACCCAACAGGAGTTTTGGATTTTAAATTATTTGGGGCACTTCTGCTTGCTGCTAGAAACCACCACTGACTAGCAATCACGTGGGGCCCTCAGTTTGTTCTTGCTGCACCCAAAGCTGTCAGAAATGAAGCTGTGGTGGGTGATTTTCTCTGCTCACTCTGTAACCCCAGCACATCCTCACCGCTGCAGGAGTGCCCAGCTGGGCAGAGCTGACAGTCTGCTGCCTGCCCTTTCCCACTGGCAGGGCTGAAGCTCCCAGGGCTGCAGGGAACTGGGAATTCAGAGCCTTCAGGGCAGTAGAAGCCAGCGGGGCAGTGCCTGTGGTCAGGCTGTGTGGAGCCAGAATCACAGAAATATCCGGCATAACATGGTCCTGCGAGAGAGAAAAGTGTTAGCTATGAAACCAGAAAAGATAAAAAAACCCCATCCCAACTGGGAGACAAAAAGGATGTTGGCTGCGTGCAATACCCACCAGAAACAGCAGCCAGGCCTTCTCCTTGGCAGAACTTCCCAGCAGGGCAGGGCAGGCAGGAGTTCCGGGCGGCCAGCCCGGCCTGGGGCAGGAAGGTGCCGCTGGGACAGGGCTGGGGCTCGGGGCTCCCTGCGGGGCAGAAGTGCCCAGCTGGGCACAGACCCCCCGTGCCATCGCCCCCAGGGTCGGGCACACGCGCCTGGGACGTGCAGAAATGCCCAGGCCAGCACGGGCCGCTCGGGGCTGACAGTCCTAAAGGCAACGGGCATCAGGTCAGATGTGTCGCCCTGGCTTTTTCAGCCTTCTGAGGGTTTAGTACTAGAAATTCCTTTCCCATGGATTTTGCTGTAAATAAAAGACTTGTTTATGCTAATTATCTGTGGTTTTAGTTCCTTCTTAGAGGAGGAGATCTTTGATGGACATCTGTCTTGACCAATGTGATTGAAGAGGTGTTAACTTTGCCTACCAACCACTGGGCTTGTTTGAAATATTATATAAAGGAGTCAGAAGTTGAAATCAATGGATTTTAGCTCTCAGAAATCAGACAGACGTTTGTCTCTTCATTTCATGTCCTATTGCGACACAGATGAGCCAGAGGCATCCTATAAATCACAGTTTGGGACTAAGCCTGGTCACCACGATGATCCCAGAGCCTCCTGGCCAGTCAGGGCTCTGTTAGCTAACAGCTCCATCTGTACTCTCAGTATTTGCTCACACAACTGATGAACAGAGAGGAAAAAAAAACCCATTTTTTTCCTAAATCACCATTTTAGGGGAGGCTGATCATTGAAAGTCTTTCCACTGAGAGACAAACCCCAAATGAATCCTAGCCCCCAGGATGCTTGATTTCTGGTTTCATAACCTCTGCCAGAACAAAACCACCTTGATCTGCCTTTTATTTAAGTTTCAAAGGATGGTCTGCAAAAAACTCTTTAAACTCTGCTGAAGGCATCCCAGAAATCACTGCAAGCACTGTAACATTGGGATGAACTGCACAGAACACTTCCCTCACTCCCAGACCCACAGCAGACGAGGATTTTGCTCAATGCACACACAATTCCCACCTGGGCTGGCACAGAATGTGCCCCCAGGACAGGGCCTGCAGTCCCCGGGGTGTGCCAGGCCGGGCTGGTGGCTGTAGGTGCCCTCTGGACACGGGTGCTGGTGGGCAGCCCTTGTTCCTGGCGGGCAGTAATGTCCTGCTGGGCACTCCAGGGCTTTGGCCACGCCGAGGATGTGCTGTTGGACATCACCTGGGTGCTCCTGTGGGGCACAGAACCTGCCAAAAAAAATGGCAAAAGCTCTTGTGCTCTCCCTCTGTTCTGCCAGAGATAAAAAACAAACAAACTTTGTGCACAGCAGTGACCACACAATGAAAGGGAAGGAAATTCCTTGGGAAAACCCAGGGAGAGCTCAGGTGTGACCTGCCAGGATCACCCTGCCCATCCCAGCAGGCAGAACTGCCAGGGAGGATCCCCTGTGGCACTTTTGTGGTACAGAAATGACACAGGGAAGGGAAAGGTGACATGAAAACAGGAAAACAGTTCTTGCATATCGAAGTGTGTCTTGTGTTTCAAACACGGAGCAGCCTGAGGCAGAGGGAAACACTCCTGGTGATTCCTAAGGAAGCAGCAAATCCACGCCACTCACATTCCTGCTGGGCACGTTTCACACTGGCCTTTCCCAGCCTGCTCCTGGTATTCTCCAGGGGGACAGGGCACGGGCTCTGGGCTGCCAGGGGGGCAGTAGTGACCCACAGGACACAAATAGTCTGGGAGCAAAACAAGAAATACCCCGTGATGAAAATATTTTTATTTTTTTCAGCTTTTTTTTTTTTGCTTGATAAGTTCCCCAATTTTTCCTACTATTACTATTATTTTTCATTACTATTACCCAATAATCTACCTTGTGTTACTTGGAATAATTTTTGGAAAATTATTTTCGCCTCAATAGTCATTTCTAAACCATAATTAAAGTCAGATTTTAAACTGATCTCGCTGCTGAAACTCCTGCAGGTAAAGAATGACCCCAAAGAACTCTCACCTGAGTGCTGGTCTGACACAGAGCCTGCAGGGCAAAACCATCCTTCCTTACACAAACCCTGCGGGGAGCTCTGGCCACGCTGGGAGCAGAACCAGCCCGGGGAGCAGGGCTGGCACTCCTGTGCTGAGTGCCCACCAGCATGAGGCAAGAAGGAGCCTGGGAAGAAAAAAAGCCTCACCAAAATCCCGTTGTTGCATCCTCCCACAGCCTGCTGGGAGTGGTTGTGGGGGAATTATCTGGAGGTCAAAGCAGCAGCTCACACAGGAACTTTCTGGCTGCACTTGTCCCAGAAGAGGCAAAAGGATGCTGGTTTAGGAAGGAATTGCCAAAATTCCAGCAGCCCCTGGGATGAGAATTTCCTATCAGAGGGTGCTGGGAGAGGCTGCTCCTGACTGCTGAGGTGAATTCCTATTTCTTTCTGGACTGGGCAGTGCAATCCCTTGCTAACACAACTATAGATTCAATCCAGGAAAGAAACCAGTGTTCCACAGCCTCTTACTTAATGAGCCCTTTGTCTCATTAGTGATGCTGTTAATGACTTCTCCCTGTGCAGGGGGGTGGCTGTGTGAAATGGATTTATAGAGAATTCTCAAAGCCTGACAGAAGGCTCACAGAGCATGTATTTGTATGTGAACTCTGAGATAAAGTGTGCTGACTGAGAAAGGCCATGGGATAGGACTGACATTGCTGAGAGAGAAATGGAACCAGAAACAAGTTTCAAATGATAGAAATTTGCAAATAGACCAGATATTTTGGAGAAATAGAGCTATGAAAGATGGATTGTAGTAGGAGCCACATGAGGTAATTTTAGATGATTGGCTTAGAAGCATCAGCAGCATTGTGTGGCAAAAGCTGACAGGCCAAAAAACACTTATAATGTTGTAATTAAAAAATAGTTTGGCTTCTGATTGTGATGGTGTGAATTGTAACATCTGTACCATCTCCCCCTTCTCATGAGACAGAAAATGGAATAAAAGTCTTAAAAACACCTCTCAGCAGCCTCATGTCTGGGTCAGGAAAAGGGATAATCTGACAGAATTGGTGCCCTGTGTGAGGACCTGTCCTTCAGGAGGGTCCAGCAGGACCTTCCCTCCCCTCCCCAGCAGCAGCCCCAGGGGCAGTGCAGCCACTCCTGTCTGATCTAGGGCTGATGTTCCCATACAGCAGCACTGGATTGGTGCCTGAATTTCCCTGCTGACAGCAGCTTTTCCTTGGGGAATACAGCAAAGCTCCAGCACAGCCTGAGAAGGGGCTGCAGAGCCTCAGCTGGGCTCTGGGAAGGGAAATGCCAGCAGGGACCAGCTGCCACCAAACCCACCTGGGGGACACGGAGATGGGGAGTAGCTCCCTGCAGGACAGAAGTGGCCTTGGGGACAGATGTCTCCTGCTGCTCCAGCCCTGGGGTTTGGGACTGTGGAGCCTCCCGTGCAGTAGAACCCAGCCTGGCAGGGCCCAGAGGGAGCTGCCAGCTCTGGGCTGGCACAGAACCAACCTGGAGCACAGGGCACAATCAGGAGCAGCTTTTAGAGGCAGCAGGAGCAGTCCCAGCACGAGGCTGGGATCAAAAATGTGAGGAAAATGGGTCAGAATGGGAGAAAATTTGGGAAAATGGGGCTGGAATGGGGGAGAAATGGGATGGGATTGGGAAAAATGCGATTAAATGGGTCTGGGAGGGGTGATGAACTGGGAAAATTTGGGCTGGAGCAGCTTTTGGAGACAGCAGGAGCAGTCCCAGCACGAGGCTGGGATCACCTGTGGGGCTTGGCAGAAGGGGAAAGGGGATGCAGGCACCAAAAATCCAACCCAAAAATTGTATGCTGGGAGAAAGACTCAGCTCCTACCTGGAGGGCAGGGAAGAGGAAGGGATGACCCAGCAGGACAAAAGGTTCCTGCTTGGCACAACCCAGCAGATCCTGGAGCTGGAGCTGCCTTTCCTGTGAACGGGAAAGACACAGAGCCAGTGGAACATGAGAACTGCAAACAAACACTCAATTTTATTGGAATAGCTCAGGAAAAGGAGAGCTAGAGCACTGAATTAAAGGGAAAAAAGGGAAAGAGAGCCATCCTGAACCTGGCTGGAGACCCTAATATCCTTTAGGTGACCCAATATCCCCCTCAAGAACCACCACCATCACCCTTTGCTGCTCCCTTCCCTACCAGAGAAGTTTCCAGGAAACATTGGTTTGCTTGATGTGGATCCAGGTGGACAAAACCAGCCAGGCGTGCAGAGTCCATCTGGCCTGGCCAGGCCTGGCCTGGAACAGACCCTGCCAGGGGGACACAGCTGGCACTTGGAAACATCCCAGAGATTCAGAGCCTCACTGTAGGTTCCAGGGGGACAAGGATGCTGCGTGGCAAATTCTGTGCTCCTGGGGCAGTAGTGACCTAGAGAGAGAAGGTGGTTTCAGAGTGGATGGGACAGGCTGGGAACAGCCCAGGAAGGATTCCCAGCCTGCACGAGGCATTCCCTTCATCCCTTTGTGGGAAGTGGTGCCTTTTTGGGGCCACTTAAAAACAGAGGCCAGATAAAATAAGGAGAATAAAAAGCAGTTCTGTTTATTGAAGGGCCTTCAGGTACATTCAGGGCACACAAAGCCCCCCAGGGGCTGCACCCAAAATGGACAATGGTCACAGGTTTGCACACTTTGATCACTTTGGGCCATTGGCACATTGGGGCTTCATCTCCCAATTACAGCTCCAGCTAATGAAGTCATTTAGCCCAAGTTTGCTGCCCCAGCTCACTTTTGTTTCCATCTCTCAGGCCTGAGGCAGTGAGGGCTCCTTGATTGCCAGGCCTGGAGAGGAATTGTTGTGTCTGAGCCCAATGGGGAAGCAGCAGCTCCCACTGTGTGTGGGGTTTGGAGTTACACACTAAAGAACTGCAGGGTTACAAATGGATGGAAAATAGAAAAGCTGAAACCCTGAGGCACCAGAAGGACTGATGCCACAAGTGTGGGCCCATCCTGCAATGTGTCACTGCTCAGACAGGAACATCCCACCAGGTGTGTCAAATGCAGCTGAGGGGCAGCAGGTGCCCCTGGGTGGGTGCAGCCAGACCCACCTTGAGGACAGTCTGTGTAGTTGGGGGAGGCTGAGGTGCAGTAAAAGCCCTCTGGGCACTCCAGGCACCGTGTGCCACTCCAGGACGGGCTGTAGGTCCCTGCAGGGCACGGCTGGGCTCTGCTGCTCCCCTCCTCACAGAAATGCCCAGGGGGACAGGGACCTCCAGTGGCGCTTGGCTTGGAAGGAAAACACCACAGTTACAGCCTAAAAACTCCTCGTGTGCAGAAAGATCTGAGTCAGATTCTGAAGGTGACATTCACTGTGAAACCCTGCTCTCACCCCTCGCTCCTGAAGGCTGCACAAAGCCAGGGCTGAGTCTTGTCATCATCTTTAAAAACTCCTGCTGAATTTTGCCTCAGAGGAGGGCTGGCAGATGCAGTGTTCTAATCAAACTCATGAACTATTAACCTCTGGAATTTTAATGTGATGTGGCATTCCACGCTGCTTTGCAGCATCAACATGCAAAGACAGAGCTACTTCTGCTCAGATTTTAAATGTAAAGCTCAAGGAAAGCCAGATGCATTTTGTTATCTCTGTTCCCCTTTCACTATCAATCAACCAGAAGGAGGTAATGTTGAAAGGGAGAGTTTAATCCAGGGCAGGAGAACTCAGGTGACCTTGTGGCCCTCAGTTCCAAGATATAAAATATATTTTACACTATTTCCACCACAGCTCAGCTTACCCTGGGAGGTCTGGGGGAAAGGCTTCCTCCACTGCAGTAGAACCCAGCCTCACACAATCCAGTGGGAGACACGAGTCCAGTCCCATTGCAGAAATAACCTGAAATTAAATTAAGAGAATGATGCTGGCAGCTCCAGACAGACAACAGCAGATTTGGGATGGGGAAATATTCATCCTGTTTGACTCGGCTGCAGCTGCTCCCCTGAGAAGAGCTGCAGAGAACAAACAGCACTTGTGTCACCTCTGGATGTGAGAGCACCCAGAGAAAGGTGCAAAGGGAACCTCTCCATCTACACTTCATTGTGAGCATCCTCTTGCAGCAGATATCAGGGTACACAGGACAGGGTATTTAATTTACACAGCCAGTTGGATAAGCAAGATGCCTCAGAAAGAACAAACAGGCTTTATAAGAAGATTGGATCAAGATTGGATTAAGGAAAAGAAGATTGAATCAACTTCTGCAAGCAAGAGATGTTGTAAAATGTGTAAGTTTGTCTTGTGTGGTATTTAACCTCATCACTGTAGTAAAACACTACTAGCCTTCCCAGAATAGCATATAACCATGTGGAAATCACAGGGAAAATGAATTCTGATCACAGATCAGTCTTCCCTTCTCTGTCTCAACCGTTGATATCCTCTGAGGTGGAAAAGTGGCAGATTTAGCCTCCATCCTGTGCCCAACACCTCTGTTCAGGAAAGCTCTACCTAACACCTCTCTCCAGGAGAGCAGCTGCTCAGCATTTGCTGCCCCAGAGCCACAGGAGCCCTGGAAAAGGCTGAAATCCCACCTTTTTTTTTGCAGGATTTTGCAGTGTTTTACCTGCATCGCACGGGAGGCAGTCCTGGATCCCAGTGTTCCCAGCTGAGCTGCTGTACTGGCCAGGAGGGCAGGGCAGTGGGGAGGCAGAGCCCAGAGGGCAGTAGGAGCCTTGGGGACACGTGTTCCCCTCCAGAGCATCCCTGGGGGTCGGACTGGCAGCTCCCCCAGTGCAGTAAAACCCGGCCAGGCAGGGTCCTGTCACCTGGGACTGCCCAGGGAGTGCACAGAAGTGCCCTGGGAGAGCAAATGCCATCAGCACAGGCAGAAAAAATAGGGCTGGAAGGGGAAAAACTCACTTGGAGTGGGGGGAAATGGGGCTGGGTTGGGAAAAATGGGAGAGAAAAGGGCTGGGAGGGGGAAAATGCAGGGAAAAATGGGTCAGAATGGGGGAAAATTGGGCTGCAATGGGGGGAAAGGGGTTGGAATTAGGGAAAATGGGATAAAAGGGGCTGGGAGGGGTGAAAAAGTGGGAAAACCAAGGCTGGAATGGGGGGAAATGAAATGGGATTGAGAAAAATGGGAGAGAAAGGAGCTGGGAGGGGGAAAATGTGGGAAAAATGGGTCAGAAGAGGGGAAAATTTGGGGAAATGGAGCTGGAATGGGG
This sequence comes from Nicator chloris, assembly GCA_013400495.1. NCBI lineage: Eukaryota > Metazoa > Chordata > Aves > Passeriformes > Pycnonotidae > Nicator > Nicator chloris. The sequence goes on along the minus strand of WAAE01014035.1, from coordinate 41,120 downwards.
GAGAAATGGGATGGGATTGGGAAAAATAGGATAAAAAGGGTCTGGAATGGGTGAAAAACTGGTAAAATTGGGGCTGGAATGGTAGGAAATGAGATGGCATTGGGAAAAATGGGAGACAAAGGGGCTGGGAGGGGTGAAAAACTGGGGAAAATGGGAACCAGTGGGCCGGCATGGGGGGAAATGGGATGAGATTGGGAAAAATGGGACTGGAAAAAAGGTCTGGAAAGAGTGAAAAACTGGTTAAATTTGGGCTGGAATGGGGGAAAAGGGGCTGGGATTAGGAAATCAGAGATCCACAAAACTCTCCCGAAAAGCAGCTCCCATCCCCTCCCCTCAGTTCCCCCGCAACCTGCCGTGCAGCAGAGAAGACATTTCAGGGAGCAAAGGCCCCTCTGGACACCAGGGACACTCAGCAGTCACTGTCACTGCTGAGAGGCCCCTGTGCCTCACCTGGCTCACAGGGGATGCACTGGGAGCTCCGGCTGCTGCCAGCCTGGGGGCTATAAGTGCCTTTAGGACACGGGAACTGAGCTGCAGAGGCGGTGCCTGCAGGGCAGTAGTGGCCAGGGGGACACTGATTCTCCAAAATGGAAGAGGAATTCTTGGGGCAGAAGAACCTGGGCCAACGAGAGGATAAATAAATTAAAAAAAAAATAAAAAAAACCCCCAAAACAGAACAAAAAAAAAAAAAACCACCACCAAGATTTTGGCTCCTGTGCTGGATTGACCAGCAAAGGGACCTCATGGTGCCCATCACTGCACTCTGAGCTGGCTCCTCAAATGCCAAATTGATGGCATAATTGCAAAAGCCGCAGAGACGTAATTTGCTTAACTTGAATCACAACACATCCGAGCTGTGATTCATCAGCTTGTAAAAGTTAATCAAGTTCAAATCCAGGCAGTAATTGGAGATAAATCCCCCAAGGAAAAGCCAGGCTCAGCGTCAGGTGATTTTCAAGATCCTCTTCCCCTTCAGGAGGCCGGTGCCAGCCTGTTGCCAAGGGAACCAGCTTTTACTCCAGGCTTGGAACAAGTTGATGATGCCAATGGTTTCTGTGCTCTGAACAGCCTAAATTCCCTTCCAGTGGGGTTGTGTGTGGGCTCGGGGCTTTTCCTGGTCCCATAATCACTGTGTGGTGATGTGAAACAGCTCAGCAGCTGCTCTGCTGCCTCACAGCACTCCCTCAAGGGCTTTCCAGTGGTAAAATAACTCATTTTCCCCACACACACTGCTCCAGGATGCCTGGATAAAAATTATTCCCAGCAGTCCCTAAGCTCCCTGTGTCTCACCCTTCAGGACAGGGCAGGCAGCTGGTTTGGCTCAGCAAAGGGTTGTAGGATCCTGCTGGACAAGCAATGGGAAGAGCTGTGCCCTGGGGACAGAAATGCCCTGGAAGAGACAGAGCAGATCAGAATCAGCAGAGTCTGGAGGGTCGAAGACAAACCAGGCATTTCTGTGTGACTTGAACTCACCCCGGGGACACGGCTGTGGCTCCTCTCCAGACACACAGTACTGACCCTCTGGGCAAGCCTGGCACTGCTCTCCGTGGGAATGGGGCACGTGGGAGCCAGGGGGACACGGGACTGGGCTCCTGGAGCCCTGGGGACAGAAGTGGCCCAGGGGACAGGGAGCTCCTGAGAGCCCATCGCCGGGTGTCGGGGTCCGCGCACCGCCGGCGCAGTAGAACCTGCGGCCAGGACACACCTCGGGGTTTCACACAGGGAAAAACCCCTGGAGCCCATCCCTGCTGCCAGCAGGCTGTGGGAACGGGGCTGCTGTGCTGCTCACCCAGGGCTGCAGGGCCCAGAGGGTGCCCTCAGCCCGGAGCCGTTGCAGAAATGTCCCCCAGGACAGGGCTGGCATTCCTGCACCCTCCTCCTGCCCTGCCGGCCCGACCAGGTGCCAGGGGGGCACTGCAGTGGCACCGGGGCACCTGGAGAGGTGACAGCAGGGTGAGGAAACGCCTCCCAGGATTTCTAGGGATGAAGGGAAGCGCTGCTCCAGAGCTCCCCCACCTTCAGGACAGTAGTGACCAGCAGGACAGGGCAGCCCTGACTCTCCATCCTGGGGGTTCCTCACCCGGGCGCCGCTTTTACACCAGAACCCCTCGGCACAATCTCCTGGAAAAACAGAATGAGGGGGAAATAAATAAACTCACGTAAACACAGATCTCAGATACAGCCATCTGCCATCTAGGAATCCCTGAGAGGAGCTGCTGCACCTGCCAGGAGGGCAGGACTGGTGGCAGATGCCACAGTGACAGTGACAGAGAAGCCTTCCAAAGCCTGAGCACTGCCTCCACATTTCAATAGATATTTATGCCAATATATACTGGAATATACATATTATATCTCTACATTATATCTATATAATATGGAGATATTATTAATTATATATTATACATAAATAATATATATTCCAATATTTTATATATTCCAATATTTATTCCAACAGATATTTGTTCCAACACATATTGCACATTCCAACAAATATCCCACGTCCCAACAAATATCCCAGCACACATTTCCCTCCAGAATCATATTCAACACATCCTTCAATGCAGACTGAAATATTAAGAATTTTGTCAAAGTGCTTTGCTGAAATAGGGCCTTTCAGGATAAGGATCGATGAAAAATCATCAGATGTGGTTGTGGGAAAGAAAAATCTTGAAAAAACAAATGGAGAGATGTCATGGCTGGGTATTTTGCCCTCTGTTTCTCACTAAATCTAATCACGTGCACATCAATGACATGGAAGGATTAGCTCTTTGGGAACCAGGCTAAAAACCCAAAGCAATTCTAAATAAAATGCTAGACACTGAAAAGCTTCACACATTTTTTTTAAAGAAGTTTTTTAAAGAATTTTAAGTGTCACACACAGAATTCTGGTTTCTGCAGTCCTTCTCTCACTCCTTGCTTAGAAAAAAATGAGTTGTTTTCTTTTCCCTGCTGAAGAAGTTAAATTTCCCTGCTAGACAAGTCAAATGGGACATTTTACCTCAGCCGAGGTGAGAACCCTGAAGCCCAGCTCCAACCCCTGCACTAAGGAGCAGGCACTGCTGATCTCAGCAGGGAGGAGGATGCTCAGAAGAGCAGCAGTGTACCTGTGGGGGCAGCCAGGCCAGGGAATTCACAGTATTTTCCTGCCGGGCATCTTTGACATTCCTGGAGAGATTTCAGTTTTGGCCTGGCTCCAAAGGTGCCTGCAGGGCAGCTGTGCTGAGAGCTCCTGCTGGTCCCTGCTGGGCAGTAAAAGCCTCGTGGGCACGGGTACAGGGTGACATCGATGAGTGGCCCTTGCTGGCTGTCACAGTAAAACCCTGCAGGGACAGAGGGAAGAGCTGAGTTAAACCCAGAGAAGTCACTCATTAGGGAAGAAGAGCTTGTCCAGGCACACAAATATCTCACTGGGCACTCACACAATAAACCTGCTGGCCTTAAATAACTCTGGATGTGACCCTCTGCTGCTGCACAAACACACTGAACTCCTAACAGGAAATTTAACACCCAGTGGTCCCCAACATCCAGGACAAGACTTCCAGCTGGCACAGGAAAACACTTATTGAGCCAACACTGATCTCTCTGTTTCCCTTCAGTCACTGAAACACCTGAGTAAAGTTTTCCCTCTGAACATCCGAGTTTTTCCTTGTCAGTGTTCAAATTGCTCAGAATACACAGATGTTGCTACTTCTGCTTTCACACCTGAGCTGCTTTAACCTTGAATGGGCTTTGCAGAGAGAGACAGAAAATGCTCTCCTCCAGTACAGAGGAGAAACTGGGTGGGCAGCAGATCTCTGGTCATGGCAAGGCTCAGAAAACAACAACAAGCTGCCATCTCTTGTCTGAGGGAAGCACAGAACAACATTTGGATCCTGTAAAACACAACTCCTATTTTCTGGATGTGCAGCACCTCTGGCTCCCATCAGATCTCCCAGCAGGGAAATGGCTTTTCCACTCCAGACTGACTCACAGAAAGACATTTATTTGGAATTTGTCACCCACAGTCCTTTGAGCACATCCCCAGGGACTGTGACAGCCCGCAGGACACTTTATCCCCCACTCACCTTCCCAGCACTCCCCAGAGGGGGCACTGAGGCCAGGTTCCTCACAGTAGAAGCCAGAGGGGCAGGGCTGGCACTCAGAAGGTGCTCTCCTCCCTGGCAGGCTGGAGAAGGTGCCCGCTGGGCAGAGCTGGGGCGCTGCTGAGGCTGCAGCTGCGAGAGGAGAAGCAAGAGAGAAATGAAAAATGCAAGAATGATGAGATGGCTCATGAAATGTTCATTTGGATGAACACAACACAGCAGCAGGGAAGCCTTCTTCTCCACTCATAGATCCAACAGTGCTGCACAGGAGTGGGACAGAAATCACTGGCTTCATTTCACCCACAGCTGAAGCCAACTGAAGTTCAGATTTTGCGACAAAGATGTCACCTCCCACTTGGAAAGGAAGGGGAAGAATTAGGGGAAGAATCTGGGGCTTTGGCACCATGGGCAGACCCCAGGCAGTTGTCTGGCACACCCTGTGAGTGTGTCAGGCGTTCTGTGCCAGGAACTCCCCCGTGCTGGATACCCACTGCAGTAAGAGCCCGCGGGGCAGACGTTCCCGGTGACGCCGTCCGTGGGCTGGGGGCCAGCAGCTCCCCCGGCACAGTAAAAGCCAGCAGCACATTCCCCACTGGGGACAGGCAGCCCTGCAAGACACAGAGGATGGTGGCACTCAGAGCACCGAGACAAAGCGGGAAAAGCAGGGAAAACTGTTGGGTTTGGTTTCCAAATAACGGGATGGGATCGTTGGGAGATGTTCCTTGAGCTTCATTGCAACGTCAGCCTCAATACAGGGTGAGACACAAAAGATGGCAACAGCTCACGTTTTGCCAACAGCAGCCAAAGTTCTCTTTGTTCCAAGGCCTTTTAAAAGATTTTTAGCAATTTTTCTGTGGTGTTACATTTTTGTTAAATGGTGTGCTCTGTCTCATCCCTCAAAGGTGCACGGCTCGCCGATGCTAAAAGCTTACAAGCACCTACTTAAGCCAATCATTAAACACCACACTCACACCTTACAGCACGCAAGAGTTGCTTGTTTTATAGTTTTTTGCAGCTCAGAAACTTTCTATGCTCCAAATATTTCAAAGCCTAAAATTCAACTGGGTTTCAAACCTCTATGTATGTGAGCTTATTGCAACACTGTGAAAGTCCTCTGCTTTTTCAGTTCCCACAAATCCCCCTCTGGGTAAAACTAAAAAGAACAACCTTTTTTGATATTTTTGTTAATTATTAACTATATTTTATTGCATAGTTTTACTGCAGTGCTTTTTTAAAATGTAATAAAATAGTGCTATGTTATTTTCATAAAATTACATTGTTATTGTTACTATAATAATTAATACATATAAATGTATTTTGTCAAATTTTTTTAAGGTGTAAAGCTCTATTTTTTAAACAAATTGTTTAACTCTGATTTATTATTTTTTGTGATTTGCGACGTTAAATGGACGTTAAACCCATATTGATAGGGTTAAGTCAAAAGTGACTTGAATATTGTTTTGACGTGGCAAACACCTGGGTTTGTTGGTAAATCCAACAGAAAACAACTTCTCACAGGGCTCTGTCTCTGGGAGACACCCCAAGCACTGCCACATCCCCATGGGAGCACCAGGAACATCCCCTCACAACTGCTCTTTCCCCACAGTCACCAACCTGAGGCGTTGCAGAAGAGCCCTGGAGGGCAGGGAAGAGGCTCTGGGCTTCCCTGGGGACAGTAAAAGCCAGCAGAGCACTTGCCCCCCGTGGCCGTGGCTGGGCACAGGCAGTTGGCATTGGTGTAGTTGTCCAGGTCAAAGGGCTGCGAGGTCCAGGCTGCCGAGATGCAAAACCAGCCTGGGAACAGCAAACGGGACTGAGAGGCTCTGGCAGTGACAGAGCCCCCCAAAACCCATCAGAAATAAACCAGCTTTGGGTGTTATGTGGGCATGATGCAGACAAGCAGAGATATTAGAAAAGAAAGGCTTTATAAGACATGGTTTAGGCCCTGCTACTCTAGCTAAGCTAGAAGTAGGTTTTAAGTTCTCATAAAGAAAAATCAGAAGAATGAACACAACAACCTATTCTTTGAGAGAAAAATCAGTTTGCACCTGCATAAACAATGAATCTGTCCCATGAGAATCAGTGAAGAAAATACGTAAACTTATCTAGAGAGAGAAAATTTGATAGACATTTACAACAGCCCTTACAGACCAATGACCTGGGTTTCACTGTACTGCTGCCCACTCAGGTTTAACACAGTGCCTGCTGATATGTCCTACAAATACGAGCTCTGGGAATAAAGAATTGGCTTTTCTGCATGAGAAAACTGAGTCCTGATTATTTATTTATTACAACATGGGCCCAGCCCATGGTGTGGGACAGGTTCATCCCACCAAAGTTTAACACCGCCAGGCCATGATTTCCCATGCAATGATACATCCAATTTAATACTATAATAGAAATACCACATTAATAAAGAGATCTTGCAGCAGTAAGTTCAGTATTTTTGCTCTGTGCTCACAGGGCTCAGCTCAGCTCCCTGGGCAGAGCCTGCTCCTGGCTGCCAGGCACGCCCTGGGGCCCACCTGACCAGCACAGGGGTGCTCCATCCTGCTGGGTGCCTACAGAGAACCCAGCAAACAGGCTGGAAGGGCTGTGCTGAAAGCTCCAGGGTGAAAGCATCACCCTCCCCATCGTGTTTGATCTCCTTTTCTGCTGGAATCGGGATTAAATGCTCCAGACAGTAGTTCTTGTTTGGACTCAGATGTTTATTAATCCTTATCTCTAACACAGCCTCACAGACCGTGAGCACTCCAAGGTAACAAGCTGAAAATGGCCATGTATCTCTCTCTCTACAAGGCGTTTTAAGAGCAAACTGCCCAATTAAGAAATGACACCTTGATTATTTTTACTTTTAACCCAATAACCAACCACCAGTGGTCCACAATGTGTACTTTTCTGTCCAATTACAAAATACCACCCAAACCCATGGAGAAGAAGGTGAAGAAGGAGGGCTGGCCTCTGCCCTAAAACCTCCATCTTGCTTTCTATACATTACTGCATTCTAAAACCTTAAACTCTGGGTTTTCCACCCTGTGACATCGCACAGTTCTATTCCAACCACACACCCACCATCCCAGTGCTGTCACTCAATTTTGGAATTCTTCTCCACAGCCTCAGCTCAAATGCAGTGTTTTCTTGGGGGGCAGTGCCTGTCAGCACAGAAAATCTAAAACTCTCAGTATCCAGGGTTCCAAGCACAGAAAACCCAAAATTCTCAGCTTCCAGGGTTCCAACCTCTCCCAACCAGCCTGTCCCCAGTGCCACCCCCAGCCCCACACTCACCTGGGTCACACCTGCCTGAGGCAGCTGTCAGCCCCTCCTTCCCACAGTAGTGCCCAGGTGGGCAGGGCAGGCAGCTGTCCAAGCTCTGGCTCCTGGGGTCAGGGTTGTAGTAGCCCCTGGGACAGGGAAACTCCGTGGCAAACCTGGTGCCTGTGGGATAAAGAGAGCAGGAATCTCTCAGGGAATGCCAGCACCATCCTGGCTCTGGATCCTGCTGCATCACTTCATGTGATGTTTATCCCACTGCTGACCCCCACAGCCCTTGGTGGCCAAAACTGTGTTTGGGGGCTGTTTAACTTGTGAAGCTGTTAAGCAACAGCCACAGCTACAGCTTAAAATATTGGTTTGGGTTGGTTTTTTTTCTGTCAACAACCAGGCTGACACTTAAACATGTCAAAAAACACACTTAAACAAAAAAAAAGATGCTCAAACATGTAAAAAAAATACGCAAAAGGGTATTTTTCTGTGAAGAACCAAGTGACACTTAAACATGTCAAAAAACACACTTAAACAAAAAAAAAGGCACTCAAACATGCAAAAAAATATTTGGGGGGTTTATTTTTCTATGAAGAACCAGGCTGACACTTAAACAAAAAAAGAGACACTCAAACACGTAAAAAAATATTTGGGTTTTTTTTTTCTGTGAAGAACCAGGCTGACACTTCAACATTTTATTCACAAGGATAATTTCCTGTCTTTAAGGAGGAAGTTTCAGCCTGGCCAAAGGATTGCAGGGTTCCCTGGGCCCACCTCACCTCTGGGGCAGTAAAATCCAGCTGGGCAGGGGTTTGTGCTGTAGCTGGTGGTGTTTTCTGGGCAGAAGTGGCCTGCAGCACAGGGGAAGCAGGCAGCTTGTCTGGAGAGGTTGTTGTAAGTCCCTGCACGGCAGGGCAAGGGAGAGCTGGACCCTTCTGGGCAGAAGTGGCTGACAGGGCAAGGGCCTCCTTTCTCCCACGCTCCTGGACACAGAGAGGAAAAGCAGGGGGTTGGAAATCTCCCCTGGAAATGATTGTTTGATCCATGGTGAGGAGAAGCAGGGGGTTGGAAATCTCCCCTGGAAATGATTGTTTGATCCATGGTGAGGAGAAGCAGGGGGTTGGAAATCTCCCCTGGAAATGATTGTTTGATCCATGGTGAGGAGAAGCAGGGGGTTGGAAATCTCCCCTGGAAATGATTGTTTGATCCATGGTGAGGAGAAGCAGGGGGTTGGAAATCTCCCCTGGAAATGATTGTTTGATCCATGGTGAGGAGAAGCAGGGGGTTGGAAATCTCCCCTGGAAATGATTGTTTGATCCATGGTGAGGAGAAGCAGGGGGTTGGAAATCTCCCCTGGAAATGATTGTTTGATCCATGGTGAGGAGAAGCAGGGGTTGGAAATCGCCCCTGGAAATTATTGTTTGATCCATGGGGACACATGGCTAGAATGAAATGAGTCACCTGTAGGTGTATCAATCTGAGAGGGTCCTGCACTCCTCAGAAAAGGCATAAAAATAACAGCCAGATGGCTGATCAGAGGTGTTCAGGAAAGCAAAAGGGTTTTAATAAAAATAGAAAAGAATAAACAATACAGAAATGAAAGGAAAAGCTGCACATGATGCAAAGGTTCTTTGCACCATGCTAAGACACTCTGAAAAGCAGCTGAGAAGGTCTTTGCTTTTTTATAAGTACTGAACGATTTGGGTGGGATTTTTGGCAAACTGCTTAATAGAGGAATGCTATTTTCCTGAGAAACAGGCAGAGAGATCTGTCAGTAGTTTTGTCTTGGCCTTGAGCCAATTACTGCCAGGAGAGCAGAGAAGTTTTTAGGGGTTTTTCCTTTTTAGTGCTAAGGTAAAACTAAAACCTTTTTTTTAATCTAGAAACACCTGTTCAGGTGTGAGGGTGCATTATTACAATTACTTCTGAGACAACCAGATGGCAATGGCTGTGCCCCTTACAGGCAGACACCCGGGGCTGCCCCAGTGCCCAGTGCAGGCATTTCCTTTGAGAACACCGGTTTGTACGGCACAAACCCCTCCTAGAACATTCCCACAGGGGTCTGGGTGACTGCCAGGAGGCAGGGCCAGGAAGACTGGGAGAAATCTGGCATTTTTAAAGCTGCCAGAGCCGCGTTGGCCCAGCGCCGCTCACCGGGCGGTGTCGGTGAGGAAGCCCCAGGCTGGCAGAAGTAGCCAGGTGAGCAGGGTCCTGAGGGGGCTGTGAGGCCTGGGGAGCCACAGAACCGGCCAGGTGGACACTCCATGCAGCTGGAATCCTGCCCGTTGTGCAGCCTGAGAGGGACAGAAGCAAGGTTTCAGCTGGCAAGTGCTGAACTCAGCCTCACTGAGGCTTCAGCCCTGGCGAAGTGAAAGCAACCACAAAACTTTTCTGATCGATGCAAGGATGTGTCTAATGAGCCTCACTGAGCTGCACTTCACTGCTTAGAGGAGTGATGGATGAACAAAAACGTAAAGAAAATTAAAATTGGCGTCAGCAGATCCACAGAGCTTCACCTGTCTGAGTAAGTGCCCACAGGGCATGGCTGGGGGATACTGGTGCCAGCTGGGCAGAAGTGTCCAGGTGGGCAGGGGCCACCACTGCTCGTGTTTGTGGCTCCACTGGGGTTTGGGACACTTGCTCCTGCATGAGGAAGATAAAGCAAAAGCATCCTGAATTATTTGGGTTATTTCTCATAGGCAAGTTTGCTCCCCACAACTAAAGAACCATTTCCACAGGTGAAAGAAGGGAGGAGGTGGTTGTAGCTCATGACAATAAAGGCAGAAATCCATGGTGGAATGGAACAAATAACAGCAAAGCCCATAAGGGCCACAGCTCCCCACCTTTTCACTCTTTCTGCCCTCTGAATCTGAAATTCTGTACCTGCTGTGCAGAAGAATCCTGGCCAGCAGGGACCAGTGGGAGAGGATAACCCCCATTCTCCACAGAACATTCCTGGAAGAACACAGAGGGAAAACAGCATCAGCAAACTGGGAGAAAAACCCAGGAGAGCTGCTGTGCTGCACGCACTGGAAGGCAAAGGGAAGATTTTGAGAAATCAAATCCCTCAACATCAACAAAACTGGGACAGAACCCCATCCTAATTCAGCTCATGCTCCTCTAGAAAACCCTGAGTGTGAACCAAACCCTTCTGCAGAGCCTCCAAAAACCCGTGGGGACACCACCAGTGGGACCAGGACCCTCTTTTGGCTGTGGATTTTTATCTTTGCATTTCCTGGAGGCCCAAAACGCATCAGAGGATGGGGCAGAGAGAGCTGCAGAGAGACCCTCACCCTCTGTGACAGGTCCCAAGAGAGCACTCCCTCACCTGCAGGGCACTGCTGGCACCTCTCAGCACGGCTCAGGCCGTAGGAGGGGTTGTAAGTCCCAGGAGGACAAGGATAAAAGCTGATCCCAGTGTTCTGAGGGCAGTAGAACCCAGGAGGGCAGCGGCGCCGGAGCCCCTCGGAACAGTGAAACCCAGCAGGACAAGGAAGGCATTTGCCTTGACCTGCAAGGGAAAACCAGGGATTAACAGGAGGCACGGAATGAAATGGAAGGGAAATACCCTGTGCACAACTTCCCTCTGCCTGGCTGTGCACTTAAAGAAGCAGAAATCAAAGTAAAGCTGGTTTTTAAGCTCTGCCACAGTAACTGGCCTCAAATACGGATTTTTCCTAGGAGCATTTGGTTCAGCAAACTCCACTCTACCAGCCCGAGTCACCTCCACGTGTCCCCATTAGGTGGCAGGCAGAACAGAGGGAAAGTTGGGAACTGCTGCCAGCCCTTCCTGCACTGTCACTGCCACAAACCCAAAAACACATCAGCTGGGGCAGGGGGAAATACATTCCTCCTGTGACACCACGGGAACAAAATAACAAAACATCCCTGCTCGACCCCTTTCTCTACCCCACTCCCTGAAATATTGACTATTCCCAGTGGCCAGCAGCTTTCAGGACCTTCTGGGATGGAGACAAAAGCTACGAGCAATGTTTCCATCTCCCCCGAGTCACATTGGAGTTGCAAAGCTGCAGCTCCTGGCCTGTTGAATTTGTGCAGTTCCTGACCTGTGGCAAAGCTGCAGCTCCTGTTGCAAAGCTGCATCGTAGTTCCTGACCTGTCACATTTCTGTAGTGCCTGTTCCATTGCTGCAGCTCCTGACCTGTTCCATTGCTGTATTCCCCACTGGGGCAGGGGGAAGGTGCTGCTGAGCCTGCAGGGCAGAAATGTCCTCGAGGACAGAGATCTCCAGTGATGCCATCCTCTGGCTTTGCAGTCTTTGTCCTCCCTGTGCAGTAATAGCCTTAAAACAGAAAACACTGGAGTTCTCCCCCGAGTCCAAACCGATTCCAAAGGAGCTGCACAAGTTCTGCCTTTGCCTCACCTTGTGCACAAAGTCCCCCAGGAGCATCCTGCCCAGACACGTTGCAGAAGAAGCCAGGGGCACAGGGCAGGCACCAAGTGATGTCCTGGGCTCCTCTCTGGCCATTCCAGGTGCCAGCAGGACACGGCATCTCCCTGGGGTGCCCAGTGCCAGCTGGGCAAAAGTGTCCTGCTGGGCAAAGATCTCCAAATGGAAGCCCCACCTGCAGGGAATTGAAATTAAATTTACTACAGTTTATGAAAGCTTTGGCAGAGCTGGAAGGCCCTGAGCAGTGTAAAATGCTCATCACTCACGGGTGAGGAGGTGCTGGAGCCTTGGCTGCAGTAATACCCAGGCTGGCAGTGCCCCTCGGGCTCAGGCAGCCCAGCCCTGCTGCAGAACATCCCTGCAGGGCAGGGCTGGCAGGAACCTGCCCTCTCCACGTCCGAGTAACTTCCCTGCACGGAGACAGCCACTGCATGCCCTGCCAAGGGATGGGAAACCTCCCGAAAAATCCCTGCTTGGAAAACAAATCCCAATTTGAGTCTTACCGCCGGACATGGGAGAGGCAAGGAGCTGCCAGCCAGGCAGAAATGGCCTTTGGGACAGTCCTGGGGGGCTGCCAGGCCTGGCTCACTGCAGAAAGTCCCCTCAGGGCAGTCCCTACAAGCAGACTGAGCACGGCCCTGGAAGAGAACACAGAGCCTGCCAGGGGTGGGGTGTTGCTGCTTACCAGGAGAATAAATAAACTTTGTGCCTTCTACCAACTCCCAGGGAGTCTCTGCTGCAAAATAAACACTGAAGTGTTACAGATACATATTGTAAAGTTGGCTTTTCACAAATATTAACGTGAATACTATAGGTATAATGTTAGAAAGCTATGCTGTATTAATATAGTTTCTTTTATTTCTGCTGTTAATGAAACTTAGCTTCTTAGAGTATAGCATCATATTAAAACAAAGACTGCTTTTGTTCATATAACCCAGAGAATGAAAACATAATCAGAAACCCTCCTTCAATTCCTAGATTATCTTATCCAGATAAAGGTGACAGTGACCACAGCTCCAGGGGAGAATTTATTGCCTCCCCATTATCAGGGAGTGCAAAAACAACAGAATGAAGCTAAAATAAAACATATTGATTCAAACTACAGAATGGCATAAAGACAAGTCAGAGGTTAAAACTAAGTAAAGAACATCTAAACTTAAAGGAATGTTTGAAGAAAGCATAATTCATGAATATGCAACAAGTTGATACAGTAAAAAATATTTAAAAGGTGTGTTTGAGATAGTAAGAGTGCTTTGGTGGAATGCCAAGCACCTGGACATCTGTGTAATCAGTTTTGCTTTATTTTCTGTCTCCCTATTGTGTTTTTATTTTTTATTATTATTAAACTTTTTAAATTTTACCAAGAGAGTGAATTGTGTTTTTCACAGAAGGGAAGGACCTGCAGTTCAAAAGCACCAAATGTGGGGTACCTGCCCCCCTAAAGCAGGGGCAGGCACAGCCCTGACCAAACACAGAGGTGAGGGAAATATACAAGTTCATTCACCCCTGCCAGGCCAAAGACTCAGCAGCCCTTCCAAATTGGTACTGTGCAAGAAAACTTATCCAAAGCTGCCAAATGAGCTGCAGGCAGCAGCCCTGGACTGATGGATCTGATGCCTTCACCCCAAGGATTTGGTTCTTCTTCTGTTGCAGGGTAAAAACAAAGCAGGAGGTGATTACCCAAATTAGCAGGAATCCCCCCACCTCCCTTTTTTCCAGGCTGACCACTTCCAAACACCTCAGGAATTTCTACTCACACATTTTTACAGTTTCCAAGGGCTCTGCTGACCCCTTAGGTGGGAACCCCGAGGTACTCACAGGCTGGAAGGTGCCGAGGGGACACGGCTCTGCTTTGAGAGCTCCTGCTAGGGAATAATGTCCCTCCATCACCACGTGCTGCAGAGCACTTCTGGCCCCTCCTGTGCAGAAGAAACCAGGCTCACAAGGTCCTGAGGGGGCTTGGTTGGTTGTCCCATCACAATACAAGCTAAGTTGGGAAAAAAAAAATCCAAAAAACCTTGGGTAGCAATAATGCCTTTTTTTTCCCCCTCACTGGAGAGCACAGACCCTATACAAAAAAAGAAAAGTGNCCCCTCCTGTGCAGAAGAAACCAGGCTCACAAGGTCCTGAGGGGGCTTGGTTGTTTGTCCCATCACAATACAAGCTAAGTTGGGAAAAAAAAATCCAAAAAACCTTGGGTAGCAATAATGCCTTTTTTTTCCCCCTCACTGGAGAGCACAGACCCTATACAAAAAAGTCCCTGGAATTTTAGGGACCTGGCTCTTTTGCTTCCAGACCTGGAGGACACTCACCCAGGTGGGCAATCCAAGCACTCCTGGAGGTTCCTCAGCCCACTGGTGTTGCTGAAAGTCCCTGGAGGGCAGGGGATGGGGAAGGCAGAGCCAGGTGGGCAGTAGGAGCCAGCAGGACACACAGCTCCTGTCACACCGTCCGTGGGCCACTGAAAATGGGACAAGGATCATTAAAAAAGGGAGAAAATGAGGTTAAAATATTTAAGGCAATAAACTGATGTAGACAATAAAGAAAAAGAAATAGAGACACGCTTTTGTGCAGAGGACAGAAAACACTGACTCAAGGAAATTCAAAGAGAGTAAATAGGGATGAAATCTTACACTGATTCACACCCACTGGACTTTTTGCCTGGTGACATTTTAGTTAAGAGGGTGTCAGTGTTGAGAGGGGAAAGACACGACAGGGCCACACTCCCTCTGAGGGTCCTCATGCCATAAACTGGAGTGTGAGCAGCACAAAACTGTGCCCAAATCACCGGGTCAAAAAAAGGCACCGCAGTGGGGAAAATGAAACAACACAGCAGAGCACAGCTGGAAAAGGAGGAGCCAAACTCCTCAGTGGGACTTACTGGAGTCAGAGCCCTGCTCTGGCAGTAAAATCCAGCCTCACAGGGCCCACTGGGGCCAGTCTGTCCTGGGGCAGCACAGTAGGAGCCCCGAGCACAGGGGCTGCACCCCGAGCGTCCGGACAGCCCCTGCCTGTCCCCAAATGTCCCCTCCGGGCAGGGCTCAGGCTTGGAGCTGCCTTCAGGACAGTAAAAACCCTACAAAACAAAGGCAGATTTATACAATTAAGTCTTTTCTATGAAATAAATCCCACGGATCAGCTTCTTCCATGAAAGCAACAACAGCACTCACCGCTGGGCAGGGCTTGGGCTCTGTCAGGCCAGGGGAGTCACAGAAGTGCCCGGCTGGGCTTGGCTTGCAAACCCCTTCTCCCTCCGTGCTGGAGTTCTCCCAGAAGCTGCCTGGCATGCAGGGGAAGGAGAAGGGGAATCCAGTCCCTGGAGGGCACAGGTAGCCAGCAGGGCAATCCCCTGTCTGGGAACAAAACACACGCTCAGCCTTGGCTTCTTGCTGTGCTGGGGAGAGGAACCTGTTCAGCTTCACCTGCAATTGGAATAACTGCAAGCAAATGGGGTAGGAAAGAGGGGAAGAAAGGGAATTCACACTCTTACCAGTAAAATTCTGACCATGTGGGATAATTATTGTAGGCAAGATGGCTTTAGGGTAAAATCTGGGCTCTGAGACAAGCCCTGCAAGTTTTACCTGGGGAGTTTTGGGGAAGATGCTCTTCCACACTTGGAGAAAAGCTGTAACTGGGACAGAGTCACCACCTTACTCTTCAATAAAACCATGGATTCATCCATGTGGAAGAGAATCCATCTGCATTATTTTTTTTTAACAGTTATTAACATTTGATGAGTTCATTCTTCCCTGAGACAAAACAGTTGCAATGAAAAATCCCCAAACTCATTAGATGAGGAGCAGCAGCAATTCCTCACCTTTGAACTCTCTTTCCCAGCCTGCACTGACAGGCAGAAGGCAAAATAAAGACAGAAAACGTGCACAGACAGAAAAGCTGGCTCCATGAACAGATGCAGCCTGGGGTAAGAATTTTTGGGTAAAATCTGGGAGAAGCTGGGCTGTACTCACAGGGTGAGGAATTCCTGGAGACTCTGTCCCATCGGTGTAGCAGAACTTCCCTGCAGGGCAGGGGGAGCATCCAGCAGCACTGCTCAGCCCCCTCTGCTCACCATAGGTGCCATTGGGACAAGGCTGAGCCTGGAAGTGAAATACAAAAAGGGGTCTCTGACACCCTGAAATGAGTCCTGCAGCCCACCAGGGCAAGGCACAGCAGTTAAAGCTGTGAAAACAACTCAGAATGACTGTGTACAGCTTCTCAGGAAGTGCTACCCTGATATTATTATGACATTATTATATACTATTATATTATTAACAGTTTTATGCAGGGCACATACTGCTAAGATCTGTGAGCACACAAAGAGCACAGCAATCAGTAAGAAAACATTGTTAGGAAAGGTTTTTCCATAGCAGCGATCCCAGGCAGAGAGAAGGGAGAGCAAAGTCACTCACGGCGTCTCCCTGGGGACAGAAGTGTCCCTGTGGGCAGGCGTTGGCGGTGGCATCGGGGACGTGTGCCTGTCCCCCCGGGCACAGCAGCCCTGCTGGGCACACCATGGCCAGCAGCATCACCTCCAGGCTGGTGCTCTCACTGGCACAGAAGTGGCCCACTCTGCAGGGCCAGCAGGAGGCTGAGCCTGGCTCCTGGAAGGGGAAAGGTCCCGTGTCACTGCTGGACAATCCCCTGCACCCGTGGACAGCCCCAAGCCAAGGCTGTGAGTGCAGCCACATAAAACATTCCCTGGCGTGCTCAGCAATGCCATGGGCAACAAAACCCATTTCCAACCTGCCCCCAAGCTCTGACAGCAACTCGGAGCCTCCACCCTGCAAAAAGGAAGCCAGTGCTTCCCAAATCACACCTGTGGATCCCCCACACAAACTCACAACGGGAAATCCAACTCCCTCTGCCAGCAGGAGCAGGGGAAATACAGAAATACAGGGGAAATACAGAAATACAGGGGAAATACAGAAATATTCCCTCATCTTTGTTACACTCAACTCCAAGTGCAAACAAGGAGTGATCTGGGTCTATTTGCCACGTATAAATCTCCACTTGTCATTTATCTCCTCTCCAGTCTCAGTGGAGGGTCCCAGTGGTGGCTCCCAAATTTTTGCAGGGATGAAAACTGGTCAGGACAGAGGTGTCAGGGTCCATCAACAGGAGTTTGTCACCAACAGTGGCAATTATCAGTACAATTAATTAGAGGTTTGGGGCAGATAAATATGAATCAAACCTTAGCACCTGTTTGTGGGAACACTTGTGCCATCACTTTTGTGACTGCACCCTGCTGCTTTCCCTCCCCAAGGGAATTAAATTCCATCTGAGAGTTTAATCCCAGTGCCATCCTGTCATGACAGGTAAGAGAATTATAAAAGAAAGGCCTCATAAAATCAGGCCTGCTCTGCAAAATTGCCAAAGTCATCCTGTCACTTTTAAGTAATTTCCAAGTTCCCAAGCAAAAACATCTTGGTATGAAAACTCGTCAGCATAACAACCCATCCCTGGGCTGGAAAACAAATGCACCTGCAATAACCAGGGATTTGTCCCATGAGAATCAGTAAAAAAAATAGGTAAATAATCCAAGAACAGATAGATTTGATGGACAAGTAAAACACCTTTTACTAACCAATAGAGTAATTGCCAAGAAAGCTATGAACCAATTAAAGTTCCACACAAGGTCTGTAAAAACTGCATAAAATGTGTTGTGAAAACAAATTGGCTTTTCCCTCATGAAAATAATGGAGCCTTGGCTAATTTATTACAGTACCATCCAACACCTCCTTTTGAGCAGGAAGGAAGCAGAGCTCTCTGCTCCTTGCTAGGACTAAATGTGCCATGAAAACCTGAGGTTTCCAAGCAGCAGACACAGGACAGGAGCAGGGCTGCACCCCTGGGAGATGGTTTTTGTGTCTGCAGCAGCCCCAAACCTGCCGTAGGAACATTGCCAATCTCTGGAACAGCAGTTTAACCCCTTCTGGAGCCAGCACAGGTGGGCAGTGGTGTTTAAAGCTCTGCACACAGCCACCCCAAATTCCCAGACTCATCGTGGGAGGAGCTGGGCTCACCCCAGTGCCCCCCTCGGGGCACTCCCAGCCTCCCCGGGAGCTCCCCTGGTGCCAAAATCCAGGCTTGTGCTGAAGGGAAGGCAGGATAACAGGATTGCTACGTACTGAGAAGTTGCCAGCCCCACAAGCTCTGGGGGTGACCGTGCCCAGGTCGGGGCAGTGATGTCCCCCAGGACAGGGGGTGCAGTCTGCAGCCACCTCTGCTCCAGGGGCCGAGCGAAAGGATCCTCTGGGGAGAAAACACAACACAGAGAGGCTGCCACACAGCAGCCAGGCAGAAAAAGGAAATACAGCCATGCCTTGTTGGGCTACCTGAAAACAGAGGCCAGACAGAATTCAGAGAATAAAAAGCAGTTCTGTTTATTGAAGGCCCTTCAGGTACATTCAGGGCACACAAAGCCCCCCAGGGGCTGCACCCAAAATGGACAATGGTCACGGGTTTGCACACTTTGATCACTTTGGGCCATTTGCACATTGGGGCTTCATCTCCCAATTACAGCTCCAGCTAATGAAGTCATTTAGCCCAAGTTTGCTGCCCCAGCTCACTTTTGTTTCCATCTCTCAGGCCTGAGGCAGTGAGGGCTCCTTGATTGCCAGGCCTGGAGAGGAATTGTTGTGTCTGAGCCCAATGGGGAAGCAGCAGCTCCCACTGTGTGTGGAGTTTGGAGTTACACACTAAAGAACTGCAGGGTTACAAATGGATGGAAAATAGAAAAGCTGAAATCCTGAGGCATCAACAGTGAATCTCCATCCTGAATTCCTGGTGTTTTGATTAGAGGAAATGTGCTGCTTCTGCAGCAAAACCCACCCAGCTCTGACAAAACTTACCTGTACCCCCAGTAACACGTGAGGTGAAAGGCACCTCCAACACTCCACGTGCAGCAAAGTAATAATTCAAACCAGAAGAGCCACGAAATGCCACAAAGAGACATTTTCCCCTTGTACCTGCAGAGCCCCACAGCGTTGTCCTGCACTTACAGTGGGCACAGCACAGGTTTGGAGGTGCCAGGGGGGCAGAAGGCTCCGGCAGGGCAGGCAGAGCAATCCTCCACCCTGCCCCTGCCCAGCCTGGTGCTGTAGGTTCCTGCAGGGCAGGGGAACTGCGTGCTCCTCCAGCTGCCTTTCCAAGAGAAAGCAGAGAACCACCCTAAATCTCAATGCAGCTTCAAACACAAAAGGCAGGGAGGTTGGTTTTTTTTTTTTTTTGTGGCTATTAATTGTTTACAAGGTTTACTCGTAAATTCGTGTTAAAAAATCACTGCTCACAGCTCTGACAACAACAGAAAGTCAGCATTTAGCAGCAACTGCAGAATCCAGGCAGGAAGATGCAAATTTGGAATGGTTGCTTGCACCAGGTGCTTGATTGGGCATTTTAATTCTTTGCAAATTAAGGAGGGGGGAATAATGGGACAAACTCTGCTCAAGGAATATAAAATAGTGACTACAGAGAAGGGACAGCCTTCTATCCATGATGCAAAAAACACGCTGATAAAGGCAGTGTGTGGCTTTATCAGTGTTCACAAAGCCACAAATAAAGAAAACCTCCCCAGAATGAATGAAATCTGCTGGATTGCCAGGAGAAGCTGCCTACCTTGAGGGCAGTAGTGCCCTGAGCTGCATCTCCCAGAGGGGGCACGGGCTCCTGCCACACAAAACCAGCCCACAGGGCACGGGGAGCACTCCTGTGCCGAGGCCAGCCTGCTCCTGTTGCTCCAGGTGCCCGGGGCACACCTGAGCTGGGCCGGGTACCTGGTGCCAGGCGGGCAGTAGTGCCCAGCTGGGCACGGGCTGGGAGGCTTCTGCTGCCCCCCAGTTCCTGTGGAAACACCGAGGGAAATTCAGGAGCAGCAAAAGGGCGGCGTGTTGGCCTCACAGCACCCAATCCCCAGAGTTTTCAGCTCTTTGTGAGCAGCCCCGAGTTAAATCTCCCCCTCATTTTGTGCCTTTTCTCTATTCTAAATGGGCTGGCAATAATTACTGCCTCTGCTTTACCCCAAAGATGGCTACAATTATTAATTATTATTATTAATTACAGCTGGTAGCAATTATTAGCAGTTATATATGCAATATAACAATATATGACAATCAGCTTTAAAATTATTTTAAATAATTTTAATACATTTTAATATATTTTTCTAAATATATATTATTAACATATAAAATATATATCATATAATTTATAATTTTCTATTTATTTTTATTTTA
>WAAE01014035.1:0-20922 GCA_013400495.1 Nicator chloris | reverse complement strand
ATATATTTTAAAATATTTTTAAATTATTTTAATATAATTTTAAAATTATTCACCAACTCCAGTGTCCTACGTGGTGCCCCTGCCCAAAGCTGGTGTGCACATGAAGGTGAAGAGGCCACAAATAAGCTAAAAAGCTTGGAAAGCTGTAAAAACTGCCTGCCTCGAGGTCAGGGAGTTAAAACAGCAACCAGGGATGGCACAAAGAGAGAATCCAGAACAAAATTCCCCGGTCCAGCAGGCACAGAGGGTAACTGAAGGGAAACTTTGTTCCCATTTCCCGTGGCTGTGCCACCTCACTGACCTGGTGACAGCGGTGACCAAAGAACCACGCTCATTTCTGTGCTACAGCCACGCACCTCGGGCACAGACGAATCCTGCGGGGCAGGGCTCACACTGGGACGTGTCAAAGAGGTCCAGGTGGTTGCCAACAGTTCCTGGAGGACAGGCGTTGCCAGGGGCTCGGGGGCTGGCGGAGCCCGCGGGGCACACGTACCTGGGGACACAGCACAGGGGTGGGTGCCAGGGGAGGGCCAACGCTGTGCCCTGCACAAATATTGGGGTGAGGCAGCTGGGGAAGAGCTGGCAGGAACGCTGCTGAGCGCCAACGGTGCGGAATTAAAATGGAACTCTGGGAATGCAGCGGTTGTGTGAGGCTTTTTAAAGGCAAAGTGGGTTATTCAGCCAGGTCACGCTGTTCACAGCCGTGGGGTGTGTGGCCTGGCTTCATTCTTGGCTGGTTTTGCCTGTTTCGTGGAGCCGTCCACCAGGACAGTCTGTGTCACGCTGATTTAGCAGAAACTGCCGTGAAACCTTGGCACAGAACGGGAAGACACCTGCACCTGAGGGGTGATTTCGTGGTGCTCCTCTGAAATCTGTGCCACCCAAACCACCCTCAGGGCCACTCTCAGCTCTTCCTGCAGGTGGCTCTGATTCTCCTCACTCCATTCCATCAGCTGGGAATGGGGAGGGAGCTGCCCCAGATTTCCAAGGGGTGAAGCTGCTCTGGGTTCCTGGGGGCTGCGTTGGCCTGGAGGGGTTTGAGAACTCCTCTGCTGGCAGGAAAGAACAAGCCTTGGAGGCAGCAGCAGCACAGAACTGCCCATCAGGAGGAGCTCAGGGAGGAAAGCAGGAGGACAAAGTGATTCCCTTTGGGAGCAGACCCACCAGGAGGAGCTCAGGGAGGAAAGCAGGAGGACAAAGTGATTCCCTCTCAGAACAGACCCACCAGGAGGAGGTCAGGGAGGAAAGCAGGAGGACAAAGTGATTCCCTCTCAGAACAGACCCACCAGGAGGAGCTCAGGGAGGAAAGCAGGAGGACAAAGTGATTCCCTTTGGGAGCAGACCCACCAGCAGGGCCTGAAGGAGGTTTTGGTGGCCACAAACCAAGGGACAACAGCTCTGAAGGCTGCCAAAATATTCCTGGTGCAAGGAGACAGCAACAGCTCCGTGCTGTGTGAGCTGAGGGAAAGGCGAGCAGGGAGAAGCAGGAAAAACTGCTCAAAGCAAAAGCTGTAGAGGTGAAAGGGCTGCACAGACATGAAGTGGGCAGAAAATAATGCAGGCTTACCCTGCTGAGCAGTCTGTGTCAGGCTGGGCCAGGCCAGCCTGGGTGCAAGCCCTCCCTGCAGGGCAGGCTCTGCAGTCTGCAGCCTCATCCTGTCCTGGCAGAGGGTTGTGTGTCCCTGGCTGGCAGGGCACTGGGAAACTGGCTCCAGCAGGGCAGAAATACCCAGCAGGGCACTTCAAACACGAGCCAGCTCCTAAAAAGAAAGATATTTAGGGTCAGAAAGGGATTATGACCTGCTGAGGTCAGAGCATCCTATAAAATATTTCACCTCTGCTTCCAGGTGCAGCAAGGAAATGTGCTGGAAGTTCATCCACACCAGGAATACAGTGCCTGCAAAGCCAGGAGGTGGTGGTGTTGGATTAGCTGAATTTAGTCCTGGAAGCACTCAAAGCCCTCTGCTCTGTGCTCTGAGCCGCTGTGACAAGAACTGAGGTGTTAAAACACAAACAAACCCATCAGCCTGAACGCAGCCTCTGATGCAGGCACAGATAAAAACCACCGTGCCTGCGGCTCAGCTGGGAGAGAGCCGGGGCTTCCCAGGAAAACAGGGCTGTTGCCGTGTTTGAATTCAGGGAGATGAAGGGCTTTTGCAGGCTGGAGATCAACGCCGTGCAAAGCTGCTCGGATGACAACCAGCCTGAGCTGTGATCATCCCTCAAATCCCGCGTGTTAAACAAAAGATGCTGGTGTTGCAACCTAAAGCGAGATCAGGACGTGATAAAACAACGATCCCTGGCTGCTGTTACCGTGTTTAGAAAGTGCATTTCATCACAAAACCTTCCCCAATAAAGGATTTGTGACCCTGGGTAAAACATTCTGGGCTTGGGCCAAGGTTTACTTTGGTGGATTGGGCCCTGAACCTCCCAGTATTTTCCTATTTGTACAGCATTTTTAAGGACAGAGAGGGATTTTTATACCTTAGTGAGAGACACTGAGATGCTCTGAAATGCTCAAACCTGGGCAGAGAAGCCTCAGCCACGTGTGATTATAAAGCCAGGGCTCCCTTTCCATGCCTAAGCAGAGATTTGATACCAGAAAAGACTAACAAACCTCTATTATTCTGCCTTGTAAACTTAATTTCACCATAACTAAGCTAAAATCTCATTGCTTTCCTCACATTTCCCAGTCATTAGGGTGACTCAGTGGTGTGTGTACAAAACAAAGTTCTGCTGGCTTAGAAAACCAAACCAAAACAAAAATATTTCGAAGGAAGCATCACAGCTGGAAATCTGGGGAAGCCTTGTGCTGCTGCCTTGCAGCACTTAGAACATTACAAACATTTCAAACTCCTTCATCTGCTTGGCATTTTTCAATGAAAGGGCAGGGCCTCAGCAGCTTCTGAAGGCAGAAATTCCAGTGCTTTTTTGGCTGTTACAATATAAAATTTTCCCGGATCTGTAACCTCATTTCCCTGGATGCGAGAATGGGATGAGGACTGTTGTGAGTGATTCAAATAAAGAAGAAAGAACCCCCAAGGAAAGGGGGATGCTCAGCTTTCACTGTGTTCCTCCTCTGCTCCCCCTCAGGAGAGAGCTTGAGAAGGAGACTGAATGAGGAGGCTGTGCAGGAAAAGTTCACTGAGAGTGTTAAAAAGTGCCTCTCGTGAAAAGCTGCTGTTGAATAAGTTGAAAAACAGAAAGTTTCTGAGTTTTTTGTCACAACTGACCTGTTGGGTGACCTCAGCAGGCCCAAAATTGAAATTTTAGGACACAGACCTGGCAAGTACAAGGAGCTGCTGCTGGCTCTGGGATCTCCCTCCTTGGGCTTGAAGCTCCCAGCTGGGCATGGAGGGACCTCGAGGCCATCAGGACAGAAGTGACCTGGAGAGAATTAAGAATAAAAATCCCAACATTCTGGGCAGCTCAGGCTCTACCTGCCTAAAAATTTGTTCCTTTTGTAAAGCTGAGCTGGCAGAGGAAATTCAAACATTTAACAAAAAATGATGTTCTTAAATTCAAAGCACAGTGAAATTTCTGGCTAAATTAGTTTTATTTGCATAGTTAGGGTTAATTGTTCTCTCTTTCTACTCCAGTTCTTCTGCTGTCTCCAAGATCATGGAAATTAAAGCTCAGCTGAGGTGTTCCTCATATTTTGCCAAGCACCACATTCCTCTCCCCAGTTCAACACATGTTCTTTCACCTAAAATCCTGCTGCCAGTTGTGCACTGAGACAAAAAGCTGACATCCACCTAGAATTAATTGCTCTTCCCAATTAGAGGTTTTGCAGAACCTGGTCATCAAATGGTTTCCTAAGCTCCAGATGGACGTTTGAAGAGCAGGAAGAAAAAGAAAGCAGGATTAACTGAGCCACTGCCATGCTGAAATCCATCTCTGTGCACTTCTCTCACGCAGGCAACACCAAATACACAGATTATGTGTCATTAAAATCAGTCAAAGCACAGGAAGGGACATGGGAATCTCAGGCTGGTGATGGAATCCAACTCCTTATCACCTCAGGGCTTTGGGATTGGTCTGGGGGGCTTGGATTTAAGAACACTGAATTCCAGCATGGGATAATCCATGTTTGTACTGGACCCCAGGCACTGGAAATAACAGAAATGCTGTTTCTATTCCCTCCCCTGTGTTTTATAACCGAACTTCTGAGATCCTGATCTCTTTAGCTTTTCCATTCACCCTTCTCCTGGACAGCAGGTAAGGCACCAGAGCACAGGAATTCATTATTTAACAGGAGGGGTTCTAATTACAGACATCAGAATCGAGTGACTGAGCTTGGTTACTCTGCAGGAGGCGCCTGGAGCCGCTGATGGAATCATCTCCTGTGGCCACCCAGGGCTTGGAGGAGAGGGAAAAGCAGGGAAAGGCCTGGGATTGCCAATGCTGATCCTTTCACAAGCTGACAGCCACACCCCACTCTCCATCAGGCCTTTCCCCGAGGGTTCAGGCAGGCTGGGGAATGGGCATTAAACAGAGGGCGTGTGCAGGGAATGGTTGGTGACATTGCTGCTCCCTTGAGCCCCAAACTGCCCCTGCCAGGGTAGCACAGGACTTAGTGGAGGGCTTGGATGGATAATTCAGAGGAAAAAGCACAAAGAATAAGCTCATCCTGGGCTACCAAATCCTCACTGGGCTTATGCTCATTGTCTGGGACATGGCAGGATTTTAATTCTGCAGAAAAGTCTCTTTTTCAAGGGAAAGGATGGCCCATGGCCATTCAGTACTGGAAGGTTTCTCCCGCCCTCTCGCTGAAGAGTCAGCATTTTAAAAGGCAAACAAAACCTGCTCAGGCTATTCCCCTGCTGCCTCATTCTGCATCTCAGTGACAGCCTCAACAACACACAGCAATTTCCTAAACACGGGCTTGTTTGGGTTTCTTTGAGAGTGTGGAGCAGAAAGGGAAATGAGGTAAGAAAATCAGTGTTCCCCTCTTTGGTTCCTAATGCCTACAGCTCTCACAATAAATGGTGCTTGTGATAGCCAGTGAATCAAGGCCTGGAGTGGAGGGAGCCCTGACTGTACGTAAATCAATTTTACAGATGATCAGTTAAGAATCAGAGAGTGAGAGCTCTGCTTTCTGTGTGAGAAGAGAACCCAAAGCTTCCCTCGTTGCTCAGCAACATTTGCACACTCTGCTTTCCATCCCAGGGCTGCATCAGCTGCACCTCTCCCATAAACTCTCCAAACCAGCTGTGATCCTTGGGGTTCTCTCACTTGCATTTCTGCCCTTCGTGAGTTCTTTGGAGCAGAGAAAGCAGCAGCAAAGAGAAGCTGGTTTGTCTCAGGAATTAATTTTAACCTCTGGTTTCACTGTTACACAAGGAGCCTCTCTCTGTTCCACCGAGTCAGAGAAGTGTTACCAGAGCAAAAGGCCACTGCAGTCTCCCTGAGTTCTGTGTTTTCGTGAGCACAGGAGAAGCCTGTGAGATGCATTTACCTGCTGGGCAGGGCTGGCAGGGCCTGGTGTCCTCAGCTGGGAGGGAAGCAGGAGTGGAGCTGACACAGAGGGTGCGAGTGGGGTTGGGCTGCTGCCCTGCCGAACAGCGCTGAGGGCAAAAACACAAATTCACAGCAGAGAAACATCTCATTTGAGCCCAAAAGCAGTATCCCAGGGGGGCCTGAGTCAGGAAAAACCCCATTACTGCATTCTTTCTTCTTTGCCCTGCACTGATTCAACTCTATTCTCCGATGAGAATTTCCAGATGCAAAAAATGCCACCTCAACCTCCAGGTGTGAGTGCTGACCCCAGGGGTTTCCTGGGGGCAGAAAAGCTGAGCTCTAACATTGCCGTGGTCCAGTTGAGGTGTTGGGGCTGGGTTGGACTCCATGATCTTGGAGGTCTCCTCCAGCCCAGTGACTGTGTGACCACGCAATGCCCAGGGTGGCACAGGTGCCCTCAGGGGAGGTCTGTCCGTCTGTCCCTCCTGCCTGTGTGCTCTGTCCCTCGGGGCACACGTGGCCCTCGGGGCACTCCCTGCAGCCCAGCTGGCTCTCTGGTGAGGGCTGCCCAGGCCCACAGCTGCTCTGGGTGCCCGTGCCGGGGTCACAGGAGTGTCCCTGGGGACACGGCCGGCAGCCAGCCCTGCTGTCCCAGCCGTGGGGACAAACCTGCAGGCACAGCAGCACAGCCACAGCCTGAGGAGGGATGTGGGACTGCAGGGGCTCTCATTAAAAGTCTCTTTGTTGCATCTTGGGTCGTGCACAGCCAGACCTAACAGCTGTCAGCATCAGCTCAAGGCATGCCTGGAGACCCCTTAGTTCTAAATACAATTTTACACTTTTATACTTTTTTTATACTAATACAATTTTATACTTTTCTGTCCTGAGTATCTCAATACATAACAACCAATCAGGACAAAGCAGGAGACTTTTATCATTAGCATAGAGCCCACCACAGTCCCTAAATTTCTATATTGTGTTAGTAACTGTCCAATCACAAGAGTTAGTAGGTTACAGTTTAAGCTTAAGGATGTTCTGCTGTTCTCTTGCTTTAAACTTGATAAAAGATATGTCTTATATTTGCCTAGTTTATTCCTGAGACTCATTTACTTGGTAAAAAACATGTTTTGTTTGTAGTCTGACAAGCTTATTGTTCTCAATTATCTACCTTATTCTCACCTTTGTCTTTTCAGTTATCCAATAAACAGCTTAATTCAACCTTTGCCCTCACCAGCATCTTTCTCTGTTCTGTTTATCAAAACTCACTTTCATTTCTATTTCGCTTACAGGTTTTGTATTCAGAGAATTTACTGCTAAGCAAAACTTTTCTGTTAAACTTTTACCTTCCCCAACACCACAGAAACACGGATTTTTTTACACAAATAATGCAAAGCAGCAGCTCTGGGAAGGATCTTGGATCCTTTCCTGCACTCCTGAGTTCCCCACAGGTGTTTTTCTGCACGGAGGCAGAGCTCCTTGCCGGATACCTGGGGGGACAACCTGCTGTCTCCGAGCCCAAAAGTGCAGGGATTTCCTGAAAAACTTCAAAGCAGGCTGCAAAAACCTGAGGAGAAGCCTGAGATCAGGTGGTTCAAAGCACACGGGAGTGGAGGCAGAAGGAGCTTTGCTGGCTGGCTGTCCCCAGCTCACCTGGCAGGCTGAGAGGTTTCCCTGAGCAGTCAGCTCGTTGGCAGTTCCCTGTGGGCATCTCCTTGGGGCTGCTCGGCCTCCAGGGCAGCTGCATCAAAAACAATGAAGTTATAATATTAAATCCTTTAATTCCTTTGGAATTCCATCCCCAAACAGCCAGACTGCGGGTGGTGCAAATACAGGAACATCAACCTTCACCCACTGCTTAAATAAAAGAGGTTTTGGCCACGGAATCGTGGATTTTAACCCAAGTAAAGTGGTTTTCCTGCTCAGCTGATCATTCAGGTATAAAAAATGGCATAATGTGGGGTTTTTTGTGCCTCACCTCCAGCCCTGCATTCTAACCAGGGCAGCTAGATCAGAGACAATGAAGTTACAATATTAAATCCTTTAATTCCTTTGGAATTCCATCCCCAATCAGCCAGACTGGGGGTGGTGCAAATACAGGAACATCCCCCTTCACCCACTGCTCAAATAAAAGAGGTTTTGGCCACGGAATCGTGGATTTTAACCCAAGTAGAGTGGTTTTCCTGCTCAGCTGATCATTCAGGTATAAAAAATGGCATAATGTGGGGTTTTTTGTGCCTCACCTCCAGCCCTGCATTCCAACCAGAGCACAGGGATCAAAAACAATGAAGTTATAAAATTAAATTCTTTAATTCCTTTGGAATTCCATCCCCAATCAGCCAGACTGCGGGTGGTGCAAATACAGGAACATCCCCCTTCGTCCACTGCTCAAATAAAAGAGGTTTTGGCTACAGATCATGGATTTTAACCCAAATATAGTGATTTTCCTGCTCAGCTGATTATTCACATAGAAAAAAAGATGTGTGGGTTTTTTTTTTATGCCTCACCTCCAGCCCTGCATTCTAACCAGGGCAGCTAGATCAGAGACAATGAAGTTACAATATTAAATTCTTTAATTCCTTTGGAATTCCATCCCCAATCAGCCAGACTGCGGGTGGTGCAAATACAGGAACATCCCCCTTCGTCCACTGCTCAAATAAAAGAGGTTTTGGCTACGGAATCATGGATTTTAACCCAAGTAGAGTGGTTTTCCGGCTCAGCTGATTATTCACATAGAAAAAAAGATGTGTGGGTTTTTTTTTATGCCTCACCTCCAGCCCTGCATTCTAACCAGGGCAGCTAGATCAGAGACAATGAAGTTACAATATTAAATTCTTTAATTCCTTTTGAATTCCATCCCCAATCAGCCAGCATGGGGGTTGTGCAAATACAGGAACATCCCCTTCGCCCACTGCTCAAAAAAAAAGAGGTTTTGGCCACAGAACCATGGATTTTAACCCAAATAATGGTTTTCCTGCTCAGCTGATTATTCACACAGAAAAACCAGACATTACGTGAGGGGTTTTTTGTGCCTCACCTCCAGCCCTGCATTCCAACCCTCGGAATATTCGGAATGTCAGATGCCCTGAGTGTTTAACTCCCTTTTTTCAGGGGACTTACTAGAAGCCTGCTGGGCACTCCAGGCAGTTGCCAGCTGTGTAATATTGCCCCTGCCTGCAGTCTATGAGGCAGTGGCTCTGGCAGTCCAGGCTGCAGTCAGCTGAGAGGGAAGAGACCTCTGAAAGAAAAATTTAAATAAAAAAAATCAAATAAATTTAAGGTACAATTCACAAATATTCAAGACTCCAAGCCAAACAGCCAGTTATTATTACAGCATGATGCAATATCACTGTTATTCTGTTATCACACTCAGCCTGAAGTGCTGATGGCTAAAATTAAGAAAAGTTTCAAATCTGCTCCTTTAAGATTTCTAAGTAAATTTTCTAAGCACAAAATCCTGGGGGAAAGCCCAATTTCAGATGTTTTATGGAATTAAACCATTCACCTGTGGAAAAGGCAGCAGGGAGCCTTTTCCATGCCTTTCTCAGCTTTAGGAAAGGTCTTGTTTTGTTTGCAGGGAAGTTGAAAATCTCCATTTTCAGGAGAGTGCAAACAGCACAGATGGAAAGAGCCAAGGGATAAAGGAGGTGCTATGTGGTTTGTAATTTCAGAATTTCATAATTTCCACCAAATACTGCTTTTTCTTCTCTATTTCAGCTCTTCAGTCCACACAGCAAAGGCAAATTTACCCATCTCTCTTCAAGAAATCTCCTGACATCACATTCTATGAGAGGAAAGTGATAAATTCTTCACTAAGAGGAAGCCACCTGAAAGCTGAACTCAAAAATTTGAAAAAAAAAAGCCCACTTAATTATCTCCCTTTCAGCATTTCTCACGATCAGATTTAGATTCTGTCATGCTTCTGTCCCAATGAATTACTTTGTTTTTTAAAAAGTGAGTTTCACCCTGAGGATTTCAGAGGAAGTTCCTCACAAGGAACCAAACCTGAGTGTGCAGGGTGGCAGGGAAAGTTCCAGGAATTTTTCCCCTTTGTTTCACACTCAAATAAGCACCTTGGGATTGTTGTTATCCCAGCACACTGACATTTTCATGGGTTTACCTTTACTTAGAAAATTAAAGCTTTTTGGTGAATGCATCCCCCACCTGCTCTGTCTCCTCTCCTGAATGAATTCCTAAAAATGTTCTGCAGCCACATTTTATGACCAAAATGAGCTAAAACCTGCCATCCTATAGGCTGTCTAGCTTTGAGAAGGAAACAGCATCAGCAAGAATTAAAAAAAACAAAGAGAAAACAAAACAACCCCCAAAAAACCAAACAAACTCCCCAAAACAAAGGAAAAACAACAAAACCAACCCAACCGAACAAAAACCCCCAAACAAACAAAAAACCCACGCACTCACACACAAAAACAAAACAAAAAAACCTGGAAAAAAACCCAAAACAGAAGAAAAAAAAGACCAGAACACATCAAAAAAATGAAGTTTGCTTGTACCAAAGTCACCCACTCACCTCTGAGGAAGCTCCTCAGGCTCCAGAACAGAACCAGCCAACTCAAAGCCTGAGCCATGGGAGCTTCTGAGCAGTTCCTAAAAACAACAAAAGCTCAGAGCTTCTGATTAAAACGCTTCTTGAGCACCTGGTGCTGCCTTTGTTGGGGCTCAGGGTAACCCAAGCCCCTCCAGGTAATCTCTTTCCAACCCAGCCCAAGTGAAATGGAAACCCAGCTGCAGAAAGAGGAGATGGACAAAGAGCTCATCCCAGGGGAGCTCCCTGCAGCCTGCTGAGGCTGAAATGTGAGAAAACTCCTTTAAACGGGAGGTAATGACCACCCCTGGAGCATCCCCAGGGAAAATTGGGGTTTTTAACACCTGTCCCCATTTAACAGATCTGTGTGGCTGCCCACAACCACCCCGAGGACAGGGCTCTGCAGGGTCACCAATGTCTCCTTTTCCTTCAACAGCCGGGTGAAACATTCCAGCTGAAGCAGTCCCTGTCTGCCAGCAGGTTGTTCTGCAGTTTGAGGGTTTTGCTGGAAGCTGAAGGCCCGGATGAGCTCTTATTAAAGCAGGATTCTCTCTTGGAATGGTCACTACCCGCTCATTTTTCCCTTTCCAAGGTCAATCCTCGATGATGCTGGGCACTGGGGAGGAAGGAGCCCCTCCAGGTTTTGTGGAATCCCAGAATGGTTCGGGTTGGAAGGGAAATTAAAGATCAGTGCCACCCCCTGCCATGGGCAGGGACACCTCCCACTGTCCCAGGTGGCTCCAAGCCCTGTCCAACCTGGCCTTGGGCACTGCCAGGGGTGGGGCAGCCACAGCTGCTCTGGGAATTCCATCCCAGCCCCTCCCCACACTCACAGGGAGGAATTTATTCCCAATATCCCATCTCAACCTTCTCCCTTCTGGTCTGAAGCCATTCCCCCTTGTCTGGTGACCTCTGGAAGGGAGCTGAGGGCACCTTCAGTGACAGCCCTGCCACACACACTGAAGGAATTTCACTCCAGGGCTGTCTGGCTTCACTTCCTGAACAAAGACCTTTAGAATTTGGACCAAAACGTGAATTGTGCATTTTCCTTGAATTGCCCAAGTCCCCTCACGCAGGGGAGGGAGAACATTTCCAGGCAGGAGGGAGGAGAAGCTCTGACCATCACCTCATGTCCATGGAGAGGCCTCACACCTCTCTTCCCCCCCAGCAAAGCACCATCTGTTCCACTTTGAAAAGTCTTCAACTCAACTCCTCGGGTACAACTCAGATGAGCCTTTTCTTCCTATTGTACAACGATTCCTGAAAATCTCTGCAATTATCTTCTATTACAGGCAAGAATTGCCAATTAAAACCTAATCAACACAGTGGAAAGGCAGGCACCAGGCCAAGTGCTTCTCATTTTCTTCTCATTTCCAACCTGCTTGGCCCCTGTACTTCAGAAAGTTCAGAAAAGGTGGAAGATGCAATAGGAGGCAGAAGAGAGAAGAGGAAGGGATTGATTGACTTTGTTTGGTTTCCAGTTCCCCAATTAACTACAGAATGCTCAGATTTATGCAGAGATAGCTCGGGGGTCAAATTCCCTCCTGTTCACTGCAGAATTCTCAGATTTATGCAGAGATATTTCACAGGTCCAATTCCCTCCTGTGGCACGTGCTGGAGCATGGGGAAGGGTCAGCTGTTTAATTATGGTCTCATTTGAGGGATGAAATGCTGACTTGTCCTTCCTTTGATCAGCCACTGGAGCTCTGAGGGGCCCTGACTTGCAGGATGTCACACCCTTATCTGGGATAATTCTGAGAATTCCCAATTCCCAGCACAAAACCTCTCCAAGCAGGTCCTGATCTGCTTCATCCACACCCATTTTGAACCTTCCCACCTCCACTGCAGGCAGCAGCAAGGAAAATCTGCCCTGATTGCTTCTCCTCAAGCACAGAACCCAAGCCCTGCGAGGCAGCAGCGACCTGGCACTCACTCCAGGATTTTGGGATTTGCTTCCACAGAGCAGCAGCAGCATCATCCATCCCAAACATCCCCAAACCCTGCACTTCACACTGAGCTCTCTCTTCCTGGCTCTAAAGAAAAGCTGCTCTGATCTCACCCTCTCTGTCAGCAAACAAATGGACACGGATTGAATTATAAATCAATCCACGGGGATGGGAGCGTGGCTCCGGCAAGGAAAATAAATAGGAATGTCTTCTTCTCCATGCAGGTGTTGGAGGATGACCAAGAATCAGCATATTCATCCCTCTGGGATACAAATAGCTCAGCTTCCAGCACTGACACACTCATCTCTCCTCTTGAGATTGCTCCTGCTGCCCTGACAGTGTCTGGAAAGCTCTGGCTTTTCCTGAACTCTTTGGGCAATCCTAAGGAAAGCAGTCAGCCCTGAAATATTTGGAGTCCTTCACCGTTTTTCTCGATTTGACCCCCCAAAAACTCATTCTGCTCAGCTCAGTGGCACCTCCCAAGTGTGGAATCAGCAGCACTGCAAGGGCAGGAATTGCTCAGAGCAAGAATTTCGGGTGTGAACGCACTGGGAGGGACAGGAATGACCTGGAACCTCGCAGGGAGCTCCAATCACTCATCCTGAAATTGGTTTCCATTTCCACACAGGCAATTTTCCTCAGCCATCAAACCTGATCAAACATCCCTTTCCCAAATGAAAAATATGCAAATGCCCCAAACTGCACATCCCGTCTCACCCACAGCGAGTGTGGAGGTGAAAGGGGGAAGTGGGGAAAGGACAGAGACAGCTCAAAGCTGGGGGAAAAGCAGGAGCTGAAATCACATTGGGAATCATTTTGTTACTCCTTTGTATAAATAGAAATTTCAGTAGCACCAGCAGCTCACAGAGGTTTCGAAACAAAAGGAAAAGATCTGTGATTTTGAATCCAAACTTCTTGTACGGCAGCAGGAAGGACATTTCAGCTTCAAGGCACCCCTTTGTTTGATGAAATGACAGCAATGGCAGTGATGGGTGAGGGTGGAGCCTCCTCTCCTGTGCTTCCCTCTCCCTTCCCCTCTTTTTTTCCATTATTTTTTTTAACACAGACAGAATTCTGTGGGTTAATGCATTAAAATTCCCATTTTAAGGCTGCAAAGTCAGGGCTACATCTTTCCTACAGGTATTTGTATAAATACACACCCCCCTCATTAAAAAAAAAAAAAAAACAACAACAAAAAACAAAAACAAACAAATAAAAAACCCCAACAAAACAAAACAAACAACTCTGCAGGCTAATGACACCTATAAAACACTTCAATAATTCCCTGTGGGATTTTGGGCAGCTCCAGTGCTTCCCATATGTTCATCCCAATGACCTGGAGAGAAAAAACAATGAGCAAATATCACAAAATAACACCACTTATCATTGCCAACCCCTCCAGATTTACTGAGAGGTGCTGCAATGATACAGAGGCCACTTCCCTGCTGGGCAGCCCTAGAGCAAATTGGGAAAAGAGGACAAAATACAGCAGATTCAACAGGAAAAAAAAAAAGAAAAAAAAAAGAAAAAAAAAGATCAGGGATGCTTTGAATTGGGAAAGACATGAGAGTTCATTTGGCATGGAGAGAGATGAACAGGGCTGGCTCCAGCTCTGCCAGGACAGCCCAGGCTGGAACGAGAGCAGCAGCACAGCCAACATTTTGGAGATACAACACAGCAACTTCTGCAGCCTCGTGATAAAACCTCTCAATGCCTGCTCAGCCCCTGTGGCCAGGTGGGATTGTTTGGCTTCTCTGGAGCCTCCAGAGGCCCCAGTGCTTTGCTGTCTCCTGTCCAAGCTAAGGCAGACATGTGGGTCTCATTTTGGCCTCCTGGGCTGCTGCTGCTTCTCTCAGGAACATTCCCCAACCCTGTGAAAACAAACAAAAAAACCCTCTTGAAATTTGTTGTAGAACCGTAGCACGGAATGGGGGAATTATTTTGGCTTGGCTTTTGTTTTCAAACAATAAAAAAATTGTTCATGTGGAAAACTGGAGCAGGAGGATTAGTGAAACACCCCCAAAACTGACCCTTGAGAAGTTCTTCAGCCTGAATTGCAGAAAAAATGAAAGGAATTAGACCTACACAGTAATTCTACTTCCACCACAGGAGATATTTGAATACTCCAGTGCCCAGATGGATTCAACCCATGGGAAGGGAAAAATGGGCAAAATAAACAGCAGGGGTGTAAAAAGCATGGATGCATTTTATCCCAGTCCCTCAGGCATCTGTAAATACAGGGGTTTTATGAATATTTCATAAAATATTTCAGTGAAGGAAGAGTTCATTTGTAGGGAAGGAATTTTACCTGGGTGTGGATTCTCATAGCCTGGCTCCAGTGGGCTGCATTTCAAACAGAAATAATGAAAATAAACGGAAATAAATCTGGAAACACCACCCTGGAAAATGGATATGGGTTAGGTCTGTAAATTATTCTCTTCTGTACAGGACTAGAAACAGGTACAGGAGAGGAAAATCCAGGAAAATGTGGCCACTTTGCAGGAATATCCAGGAATGGAGTAGGGATGGAGCAGGAACACCAGGGTAAAAATATGACAGCCAGAGTGTTGTTTGTGCTCCAGCTCAGGGTTGGCCACAAGCCTGTGGTCTTCAGGGTCTGAAGTCTGTAAATACCAACAGGAACGTGCAGCTTTGATGTTGTACCTTTGATGTAATCACAGAATCCTTCAGGTTAGAAAAGACCTCAGAGAGCATTGAGTCCAACATTAAAACCCAAAAAAACCTCACAACACCCAAGAACTGGAGTCCAAATAACCCCACTGTCCTGGGCTGCCCTGCAAGGTGCACCAGCAGTGTGTGCTCTGTCCCCAGCTGTTCAACCAGCCCGGGCAGGGCTCTTTACCTCTCCCACCACCCACCCTCCCTCCAGGGGATCTGCTGCCCAGGGGCCATCCAGGCTCCCTGCAGGGCTGAGCAAATTCCAGCATCCCACTGGGAGATGCTGCAGCCAGGCCAGGAGCCCAGCATTCCTGCCTGCATCAAAGCTGAGAGTCCCAAGTGCAGCACAGCCTGTTTGCACGGCATTCCCAGAGGAAGCAGAGCCAGCTCAGCACCACTGCACCTTCCGAGGAAACTGCCCCCTGCTCCAGGATCATTGCTGCCCCAGAGCCACCTCTGTCCCTGCAGGAGGGCTGGGCTGGGCTGCTCCAACACCCTGAGCAACAGGGCTCAGGCTGTGGTCTCACTCTGCCAGGGATTTGTTTGTACTACTGCATTTTTATTTTAATTTTCCCAGTAAAGAACTGTTATTCCTGTTCCCAGATCTTTGCCTGAGAGCCCCTTAATTTCAAAATGATAATAATTCAGAAGGAGGGGATTTGCATTCTGCATTCCAAGGGAGGCTCCTGCCTTCCTTAGCAGACACCTGTCTTTCCAAACCAGGACACCAGCCCTTTCCATACACTGGTAAATCAGCACACAGTGCAGAAATATCACAAGTTTAAATGCTCCAACCAGCACCAGATCTGCTTCTGAGAGACCTTGCTCTGCATTTTATTGGCAAACCAAACTGCTGCCACAGCAGAAAAGCAGAGGTAGCTGCTGACTCCAACAAAATTGCGCTTTAATTTCAAAGTGCACCCCGCCACTGACATTATTTATTTGCTTCATTTCTTAATTAATAAAATCACAGGAGCAGGTAACAAAACAAAGGCATCAGCACAACCACCACGGGTTCAAACCTTGCTTTGAGTGTGGCAAGTGCCCCTTCAAAAAAGCCTCTTCTTGCAGGGGACAGAAAAGTTTAAAGCCTCGTACATCCTCTCAAAAGCAGGATCAATTCTGTCAGCCAGCAGCAGCAGAAGTAACTCTTTTTAAGCCGTGCCAAGACCTTGCAGAAGATTTTAGCAGGGAAATTGGTCTGTGGCAGAAGTCTCCAAGGCCAAGCTGGCAGCTTAAGAGCAGGAGTCTAGAAAGAGGAAAAGCCTGAAGTGAGTGCCAGCAATAGAATATGAAATGATTGAAAGGAGTTCTGGACAAGAGGAAAAGGAGGCTTTCAAAGCATCAGGCTGGTAATTTATCAAAAGCTGCAAGTGTTATATTGAGGGAGCTCACAGAACCCATCAGAGGCACGTAATGATCGCTCCCTGTGCTCAGCCCCCAGTCCTGACAAAGGAGATGTTTCCAGTGGAATGCTCAGATCCAGATGAAAGCAGTGAGTGGCTCTGACAGGACGAGAGAGATGAAACCAACGTGTCCATCCAGGAGGAAAAACTTCAGGCCAGCTGGCTCCCACCAGGAATTCATTTGAAGGCTGAAAATATTAAGTATTCTCACAATGTCCAACTGCAACCAAAGGGCATTTATTAAAACTGAATTCCTGTCAGGAAATACTGTCTTTATAAGCCAATATGGTCCTGATTTCAGGGTTTTGTGGCTTGGACTCATTTTGGAGCCCTGAACAAAGCTGCTTGGATGTTTATTTATCCCTGGAAGTTTTACAGAGCCAGCATTATACAAGTACAGTTTGAATTACAGGTGCCTTGCATCCACTAGAATTGATAAGAGCAAGAGGGAAAAAAAATAAAAAGTGCTAAATCCACATTCCTAATTTATTCTCCACAGCGTGCCCAAAAATCATTATTTCTCATTTCCAAGCTTAAACACTTGAACAGCCTCTTTATCTCACTTTTACCTGCTCCAAGAGTGTCAGGAAGCTTTAGCAATTATGAAAAAAGCACTTGAAAACTGAAAGATTGGCCTGGGCGTGCTGACTCCATTCTTCCAAGCATCTTTCAGATCCCTTTTTCCACTGCAATATCTTCTGTCAGCTGCGTTTCTGGAACTCACCCCTATTTTCAGGGGGAATTTTAGCACAGGCACCAGGGCTGCATCCAGGGAACTGAAGAGATGAAACTTCTTCCCTCACTGTGGAGAAATCTCTAAAGCTATTGTTAAAATAACCTTATTCCTTGGAACAAAGGCCATGCTCCATATAATGGGGGTTTTTTCTGTGCTGGTGAGTCACTGTCACTCAGCAAGCAGCACTAAAAAGTTCATTTAAGCTTTGCCTGAAAGCTCATTTAAGTTTTTTTGCTCAAAGATCCACTTTAAGGGCTTGAAAAAAAAGGAAGAAGTTTAAACAGGGGACAGATCTCTGAGTGGCAGCACTTCTAACGGAGAAAGTGGCTCTGGAAAATTCTGCCTGGTGAGAGATGACAAAAAAAAATCTCAGTTTCTAAACTCTGGTGCTTCTCACTGAACATTTCTTATTTTTTCATTATTATTATTATTATTATTATTATTATTATTATTATTACTTTACCAGAAGGAAAATCAAGGTCACGGGGCAGGGCACAGCATTTCAGCAGATCCTCAGAGCTGTTATATTTATTTACAAACTCTCTCCTGTCACCCAGTGTCTTCCCCACAGGAAAATCCTGGTGAGCCATGGCACCAAATGTGTTTTACACCCGGGACACTGAGGCATATTCGATGCAAACACAGGAAGGAAAAGTTTTTTGGGAGGTTCTACTCTGTGCTGACCACGGCACACACCCAACCCTTCAAAATCCTGTGTAATTAGACAAGTTTCCTACTGGATTGACTGGATTTGGCTTAAGCAGAGAAAAGCAACCTGGAATGGAGTGGTTTTGCTCCACTGGATGCCCGGTCACCTTCCAGAAGTGGCAGTGCCTTAGGATGCAGCCTTAAAAGCTTTTCCAGACCCTCCTTTAGTGCCCTGCTAAGGGCAAAAAGCAATTAAACACAGCAGGGACCAGAGCCCCAGAATTCCCAAATTTAAGAACCTCCTGCTCCACCTGAACAAAACATTTTCTTCAAGCACCCAGTTCAAGCTGCTGTTTCACCACAGAACATGGGATTCAAGCAGATATTTCCCCATTAACTCCTTCAGGAAAAGCTGTTTCCATCCAACCAGGAAGTTTGGACGGATTGTTGGTTATTCCCATCCAACCAGGAAGTTTGGATAGACTGTGGGTTATTCCCATCCAGGCAGGAAGTTTGGATGGACTGTGGGTTATTCCCATCCAGGCAGGAAGTTTGGGTGGATTGTGGGTTATTCCCACCCAGGCAGGAAGTTTGGATGCACTGTGGGTTATTCCCATCCAGGCAGGAAGTTTGGATGGACTGTGGGTTATTCCCATCCAGGCAGGAAGTTTGGATGGATTTTGTTGGTTATTCCCAGCCACCCAGGAAGTTTGGATGCACTGTGGGTTATTCCCATCCAGGCAGGAAGTTTGGATGCACTGTGGGTTATTCCCATCCAGGCAGGAAGTTTGGGTGGATTGTTGGTTATTCCCATCCAACCAGGAAGTTTGGATAGACTGCGGGTTATTCCCATCCAGGCAGGAAGTTTGGATGCAGTGTTGGTTATTCCCACCCAGAAAACCTGGGAATAGCCCCAGAGTGGCCACTCCCACTGAATTTAATCCACACAAATGCTGCATTTCAGGCCCATGTGCTCCTTCAGGTCAGTGCAAATGACAAAGAAAACCATCCAGCCCCAGGTTCAAACACGCTGCAGGAGAAGTGAACTTGGTTTGAAACATCTGGATTCTGGATTACACCCTGATCTGCAAGGGACTGATCAATCCTCCCATTCACCCCTCTGGGTGCTCTCCCATTTTCCCTCCTTCCCCACACACTCAATGCAGATGTCCCCAAAAATACTGCTTAATAAATTTATAATCAGTGGCCAAGTGTCCTGTGGATCTTCACCTGGGACAGGCCACCCCAACCCAGGTCTCGTTCACAGGCCAGATTTGCAGTCACACCTGGAAATAACTCTCTTATTCCTTTCCAAACCCAAGGCTTGGCTTGTGAAGCAGCCCAGGGAGGTTTTTTCTTTTAATCCCTGTTTAGCCTAGCATGAAATTGTCTTCCAGGTAGAGATGAATTCTGCAGCAGCTTCTCCCCTTGTTGGTAATTTGCTGAGCTGAGAGGCCCGTGCTGGAGCAGGGCGTCCCCTTGTCAGCAGTGCCACAACAGCTGTGTCACACCAGCCCTTTGGCATCTCCTGTCACTGCACATCCCCTGCTCCCAGGATTTCAGGCAGTGCTTTCACTTCTCCTGAACAAAACAGACAGCTCCTCACACCGAGGGATGGCTGGCAGCTCCCTGACTGCTCGAGACAAAAAGGTTTTGCTGCAAAAAGGCTTTTTGATTTCATTGTTCATCATTTCAGGTTTGCTGGACAGCCTGAACTAAGGAGCTGCTTCTCACTGGTCTGCTTTCTTTCCACTTTAAACTGTGTTTACCTTAGGAAAACAGAACCAGGCAGCTTTTAGAACAATTCATCTCTTTACCAGGTGAACTAAACGTGGGGATTTTTATAAAGTGAAGGATCTGTGTTTAATTTTGTACGTCTCAGTGCCGGGGCATTGTTTGACCCCCAGCTAAGATTAGTTCCCTTGTTCTACTGCAATTCCAATTTAGAAGTTTCCCCCACACTTGTTGTTTTCTCTTTGTCTCCACTCCTCATTTATCTTCATTTATCTTCATTCAGCTCCTTCTTCTTTACAGCACTGCCATCCCTGTCTTTCCCCTTGTCCCCTGATCCTTGCTCCTTCCAGCCACCATCCCTTTGTTCTCATTTTCCTACCCAGCTGCCACAACTGGAAAAATTTAAGGAGGTTTTTTCTGCCTGGAGGAGGACTTGACAGGAATCCCATCTCCCTCCTAGGAGATCACAGCAGACTTTTAATTTGTTGATCATAATTTCTGCTGGACAAAGGCAGCAATGAATTTATTTCCTACACTTCAGGGTGACTTGGAGCTGTTCTTACCCAGAGCAGAAAATGGAAATTTTCTTTAACACTTGACAACCCTATTCTGAGCCAGACATCCAATTTTACTTATTCTTCATCATGAGCAAGAATGGCAGGATTGAGCACTTAAAGTCCCTCTACATGAAGATATTTTTCATCAAAATAACCTCAAAGTTACAGATGTGACTTCTCCCTCCCCACTTCTCCCTTGACCTTAACTTCTCTGGAAATCTGAGCCCTGGAAGACTTTACAAGAGTTACAATTCTGCACAGAGCTCTTAGAGGAAGAAATGTCAGTCTCTAATAGCTGAGCTCACTTCAAATCATCCAAGTTGCCTGGAAAGACTGTTTGACCAATTTCCAAGAATACCAATCACACGTTAGATTCTCTTACTGGAAATTCAAGGAAGAAAAAAAAAGATTGCTTGGTGAAATGTCACCAAGTGAAAAGCATTTGGTAGGGAGAAAAAAGGACTGAAACTTGTTTTCTCTTACTATTTACCCTTTCTGTTTACATCTGGAAAAAATGAATGCCAATTCCACTTCAAAATCAAAGCATTTTGTATTTGTGTTTTTTGTACTCTGTTTTCCTTTAAAGCCACAAAGATATTCACAAAGAATTTTCTGTGAAAACAATGGTTTTCACTTCCATTGTTCTCCCATCCCCATTGCAGCAGAAAAGAGAGATAATTTCAAAGCCAGCTCTAAACAGAATTTGCATTGAGAGCATTTATTGCTTTAATTATTGTTTGCATATGAAATTTGGGACAGCAGCCCTCTTAGGGGACAGCTGCACCCACCAGCTGAGCAGCTGCCTGGGGGAGAAGGCCCAGGGGTTCTCTCCTCAGCTCATTCCACAGAAATTCCCACCCAACACTCCTGAGATCAGGTCTGGGACGGATCCTGCTGCTCTGTGGGATGTGTCCATCCTGCACCATGGGGGATCCAAACTCACCTTTGCCAGGGAAGGGTGGGATTGTGCAGATAAAAACCAAGGCTCAGCTGGGCTGGATGACACAGAGAGGCTGCTTTAGCAGCAGCTGGAGACTTTTGCGATATGATTTTTGTCATTCTGCAGGGGCAGCCAAGATTTGCCTCCTCACGCCTTGGCTTCAGGTTCCATCCTCATTTAGGAGAGCAAAACTTGCCCACACTTCATGAAGCAGGTCAGGCACCATCCCTGTCTGAGAGCCTTCCCATTGCCCAAACCTTCTGTCCTGGTTTG
>WAAE01014034.1:0-23988 GCA_013400495.1 Nicator chloris | reverse complement strand
GTCTGGGAACCAGAAGCACCCTTGAAAAGTGCAGCTGGCTTCTTTGAAGGACAGCTGAGTACCTGGAAAACAGAGGTATCCTGAGAAACTACCAATAGGTGCTAAGACATAGAACTATAATGGCAATCTATCATCTGGAAAGGTGAAAAATAGTCTGGAAAAAGACAAATCCAGTCTGGGAAAATAAACTTTTGTTTGAAGGAACAAAAAGACTATCTTGTCTGCTATAGGTGAAAAACAGAAATTAACATAATCACCTGGCTGCTCAAAGTGATGTTGTTTTAAGTCCACTTATGTATCCATGATATAAAAAGGACCTAATTTTTTATTCAAAATGTTGCCTCTGTCTCTAATCATTTCCCATGTTGCACATACAACATGCTATAAACTTTTTCATATATTCCTCTTTATGCCTGTATGCTATTCAGGTCTAGCGTTTGGTTAATTTTGGGGTCCCTGTAGTGCCCTGACCCCAAGGATGTTGCTGGCCCCTTCTGTTCCCTGACATCATATTGAAAATATTATATTATTGAAGGGTATCATCAGCCAAAAGAACACTAGTTCAGAAACCATAGCAAAAAAAACCACAAAAAAATAGAAAATAAGGATTTTCTAAGACAATTTTTATTGTATTAGAAAATAAGAACAGGAAGTCATTAATTTAGAATGTGCTTGAACATCTTGAATGGCTGTTAATGCCTAAGAATAGGCAAATAAATCCTGTCTTCAAAAAGGAAAGAATTCAGGTCTTTATTTACAGATGCCTAAAGTTGTTTTAAATATGCACCTGTACATGAGATGCATGTTCAGGCTCCATTTCTAGTTAAGGAAATCGTGCAACACAATACAGTTACCTCAATATAAGCATCTAATAGTACATGTGTTGGCTGAATGTGAACTGATTGTTATATCTTCCAGTTCCCACTCCAACACCTTGGCCTTTTCTCCCAGGAAATTAGTGACAACACAAGTGGAAATGACCTCAAGCTGCAGCAGAGGAGGCTCAGGCTGGACATCAAGCAGAATTTCTTTACTGAAAGAGTGGTTAAGCATTGGAATGGGCTGCCTAGGGAGGTGGTAGAGTCAAGAAACAGCAGCAGCACAGGACACATAGTGCTACAGTTTGGTGGTTTTCTTGAACAGCATTCACACCGACAGCAAAATAACCCAGGAGTTTTTTAGATGATACAAGAGTCTGATATGCATGTAAGTAATCAAATTTAGCCCCCTCTAGCTGGAACAGAAGCTCAGGTATGATGCTCCCATGTAAACTGACATACAGTCATTTGGATCACATGCAATTGTCTGACATTAAAGGTGCTCTTCAGGCTGACAGTACATAAGGACTCACTGCCTAACAAAATCAACATCTTAAAGGGATCCAAGCAATTTTTATAATTTTCCATGGCTATGAGAACATCTGTATTTATATCATACAAGCTTTAATCACTACATTCTCTGTCATGTACACCATAAACCTTCATTTAAGTGAGAAGATTTATGAGAAACCTTTTCCTTTGAGGCAGGAGATCTCATAATCAAGATGTCTCTCAGGAGATCTCGTAATTTTTCTTATGTCTTTGCAAGTATCAGCTGTTGTTTATTTGGAGAGCTGCAATATTGAATTATTTGAAACAGTAGTAAAATTCGATGGAGCAGTTGCTATGTTACAGTTATCATTTGATGTTGCTGATTATGTTATTATGACCAGTTGTACATAATATATTCATTGCCACACTGTAAGTGGTGGAATATGACTGCACTTTGTCCCAGGAACATGAAAAGAAAAAAGAAAAAAGAAAAAAGAAAAAAGAAAAAAGAAAAGAGAAAAAAGAAAAAAGAAAAAAGAAAAGAGAAAAAAGGAAAAAGAAAAGAGGAAAAAGAAAAATAAGAAAAAATAAGAAAAAATAAAAATATACAACCATCATCTACTGTGTAATCTTGGTACTCTCCAGTAAGAATATCTTTATGCAGTGGTTTGGTTTTTTTTATGATCCCTACTGTTTCATTCAGCTGCCTTTAAAATGAAAGGCAATTAATATAATTACAACGTGCATTAAGAAGTCCTTATTGAGAATACATGTGAGAAATAATTCACCCTGCTATTACCCCCTGCATTGTTTTTTCATGAATGCTGTACAGTTAAATACAGATTGATAGCTAAAATTCTCTTCAAACCTAAAAA
This sequence comes from Nicator chloris, assembly GCA_013400495.1. NCBI lineage: Eukaryota > Metazoa > Chordata > Aves > Passeriformes > Pycnonotidae > Nicator > Nicator chloris. The sequence goes on along the minus strand of WAAE01014034.1, from coordinate 21,803 downwards.
ATTAAATTATCACATGATTTTTTCCTCTCCTTGCCTTGCCTCTCCTTACCAAGAGCCAGAGGAAATAAATATAAAATCATGTAATATTTAGACAGGATTGCTATCTCTGATAGCAGATTTGACAACAGATAACTAAACCAATGGGAAGCAATGAAACATCTAAAGGTATTAAAATCAATAAGTTTTCAAACGTTTGCACAATAACTAAGCTTCCCCAAGTTTACTATATATTTATTCTAAATACTATACTTTTATTTTAATAATAAAAAAGTACCAAAGAACATCTATGGGCACAATGTTAATAAAGGCAATATTTTTAGAAGCCTCTTTACACATATTACCATCTCACAGGTTATACATTAAGAAAATAATACATGGTTTCTGAATGCTTGTCCAGAGTCCAGGTAAATGATATTTTGTCTAAGCCAATAAGAAAATGTCAATTTTCAGAACAAAATAGGAAATGCAGTTATGGTGATATCATAACTTTACTGACTTAACAGACTATTTTCAATGCATATTTTGTATGCATTTTTTGTCATTGTCACGTCTGCCTTAGATATATTAAATGTCACATAATATATCAAATGCAGTTTTATCTCTCCAGTAACACAATCAAGAAAACTTCAAAACATGAGATGAAAACCATGAATTATATAAGTGGCTGCTGCATTTAAAGGAGATTTTTATTTATTGAGAGGAAAGGGAGAGCTTGGAAGAACTACCTGAAAGTATAGAAGGAAACATTAACTTGGCTTTTGTTCTACTTTATGTAAATACTTAGCTCCATATGCAGCTATCTTTATTAGTAAGGTATATCCATAATGTCAGTAAAGTTCAGAGACCTTATGCTTATTTTTTTTTACTTAAAATGAAGTGGCTATGTTAGGATGGACTGAAATAAATCAAAGCAGGCAGTCTTCTTCTCAGTGAAAACTCTCAGTTAGGAAATTACAATTTTGAAATGAACAAAATTTGATACAGAGAGCTTCTGAAACCTTATATAATACTTCCTTAGGGAAGAAATACATCTTAGAAATATTTCTAAGTGAATTGTTGGACTAGATGATCCTTATGAGTCCCTTCTATCTCAGTTTATTCTGTGATTCTGTGATTTCTTTATGGTAATCAATATGTTTTTTTTCTGAAATTTTCCATAACAGCAAGACTCTGCTAACAAGAAAAAAAACAAACCAGCCTATCTACTTTCAGTCTTTCACGTCAATGCAGTTAAGCTCTAAGCAGGTTGTTAGCTTAGTATTCTATCAATAGGCTTTACATGTCTACAATGGATGACACACATTTTATATGAATGACAATAGAGAGTGTTCCTGAGGATTATGTCCTCGTTATGAAAGAGAGTGATGACAAGATACCTTTGTGCATACACGCCCAAGGATTCAATCTACGCAAAGATTTTCTCCTTCTTTGTTAAAAGAGTGAATTAAAGTGGTCAAGAAAACAGGATTATTCAGAAGTTCATTACTGTAACATTAAAAGTAATCATATAATAAACTGCTGGAAAAATCCCAGCCTCTCTGTACTTTCTGTAGGGTGACCCATCAGACAGATTAGAAATTCATGTACACTGTTGCTACAGTTATAAACTTTCAAAAATTTCACTCGTTTCTTAATGCATTCACAAGTATAGTGTGATATTAGAGGAATGTCAAATGAAAGGAATGGTTAGATCTATGATGAGCTTAACTTTGAACTTTACCTTTCTTATTTGTTGATCATATTTTTTCATTTCTTCCTCATAATTCTGCATTCTTATTAAACCAGAAACTATTAGTAACAGTGTCAGTGAATAGCAAATTGTGTCAGTATTGGTATTTAACTGTAAAATATCACCAGTAGCAGTAAACTGGAAGAGTAATATCAATGTTGTTTAAAGAGCCAGAATAATGGAGACTGGAAGGAACCTCTGAGGGCTCTCAAAAAGTCCAAGCTTTTCCTAAAAATCAAGTCAACACTAAATCAGGTCTGCTTTCGTCCAACTGATCTCTGAATGTCTCCAAGAATAGAAATAACACGGTATCTCTTAGCAACTCATTTCAGTGTTTTACTACAATGTTTTCTGGAAGAATCAGAAGAAAGAATAACTATACATACATATGCTAAAATGAATTTGGGTACTTCTGACAGTATTCTTTTCCAAAAATGAGAGATATGGGGAGTTAGAATTTCACTAAGATAAATGAAAGGTGTTTATCAACTATTTTTTGTTCATTATTACAAACTGAAGACCTCAAGGAACTATTTCAATCAGGAGAATTTACATTACAAAATAACATGCTTAATGGCAATTTTTCTATAAGTACTACAATATGGAAATATCATTTGATTAGATGGTGAATTACACGGGAACACTTGACTTTTTTTTCCTTGATAATAGTTTGATCTATTTAGGTTAAAATAGTAGTTAATGATTTTTAGTTAGCTATCTTGTTGCACTGTGAAATATAAATGTTTCTTTCTGTGAAAAAAAAATGCAAATTGGGTGTTTTTACAGTCAGAAAAAAAGGAGAAGACAAAATAAACAAGTTCAAGCGACAAACTTAAAAAAACCTTTAACATACTATTTTGCCATTACATTCACTTAATTTCATGCATTTTTACAACACATTTGATTAATACATTATTTGAACAATTTTTGCAGTCATCTTCAATGGGGCTGAACGTCAAAGAAGGCAACAATAATGATAGAGTATTTTAGTGATTCAATGCAGGATATTAACCTGTAATCTCAGTTCGTTCATCGTGCTGATAGTGATGTGCAAAGTACAGTATGATCTCTGTCATTTTCCTATGCCTATCACTTTCCTGTTCTATAAGACCAAGGAAAGTAAATATCTATCCTGTCATTATTGTTCCAATTTACGACAAAGGTAAAGACAAAAATCTACCCCAGAAGAGAACAAATTATGCTGGCATATAGAAGCATGAAATACTCTCTAGAAGTTTGCAAAGGATTTTAGCAAATGTCTGTTCTTCTTTTTATTCTCTTTCTAAATGTTTGTCTTTATTTTCTGTTTAGAATGAAGTGATTACATAACCTATCATTCACATCTGCCAAACAATTCATTATGAAGCCTTCATACATTATGTAGTATTTTAAACTTTTAAGAATCACTGTAGCATTTCAAGCGTGAGGAACCTGCACTATTTTATTGTAGACACAGCTGTACTAGGAAACCCACCACAAAAGCCAATATTGTGCCTTCAAGTTCCCAGTTGAAAAATCGCATAACTCAGATATCCATAGAGGAATTAACAGAATAACCAACAAAATGCATGAGGTTCTAAAAAAAATGAAGCAAGATAAGAAGAAAAATATTCCTCACAAAGCATTCGGAGTCATTAAATTCCATTACTTGTATACATGTAAACGCATAATCATTGAATGTTTTGTGATCTGTTCCATTGATTTACCTGACTTTCCTGTAGAACAAATAAACTACAAGATAGTACAGCATAATATATCAGGAAATGTAAAGAGGGGTTAAGTACAGATACTTAACACTTGGTAGGCTATTTCTGCACACTACAATATGACTTTTTTATACCAAAGTCACATTCAACATGATGGTCAATCATCTAGCACTGCTTAAAAGAAATCCTACCATCTTTGAACTAAACTAACAAATAATGTTGTCACTGACACAGAAAGCAGCAATATATTTAGGATAAAGTGAATGAGATTACCGCTAAAAATGAAATTACTGCATTAAAATAAATGAAGAAACTGAAACCCAAAAGGGTAAGCTGTATGTTGATAAAGTATGTTTTTCATGAACTCCTAACACTGCAATTTAAAACATTTACAGTGATAATAGTGGAACTCTGAGTTAGAGGTCCTAAAGGCAAAAGAGATTAAAATTGTCAGAAGCTTCACTTTGTAGCACAAATAAAATCAGTTTAACGTCTATATATAACTCATCCCATTGAAGTTATGTAGAAAAGATTTCCAAAGTGATCTAATTAAGAATTTTGGTTTAAGTATAAGTCTTCTTTTTGAATTGTGACAATTGTTTTTGGTGGGTAAATAAAAATTCCAAATAATAGTTAAACCTCCATCCAAAACAGTAGTTGTCAAACCATTAGAGTAACAGGTTCTGAGTCAACTGCTTCTCTCATCTATTTAGAACATCTGGTCTATGTTTCAGATACCTGCATGCCAATAAAAAAAAAATATATATTTGAGGGTCAAATAATATTGTTATAATAGAACCATATGTTTCAATTATTTACAAATTGGATTTAAGAGCATTGTTTTGGTGTGTCACAGCAATGTTTTTGTCATTCGTTTCACACACACTCACAGACTGTTAAATAAACATAAAGACTTGAAAATTAGCAGAGTTCCACTGGCCTTTAGAGTCTTGATTTCATCCTTTGGTAAGGACTACAGATTCTTGTCCTTCTTGAAGTTCCAGATATTCTCTGTGTAGGAGAGGATTAACTGGTTTTATCCCAGACTGCTAGGGAGGGAATATTCTACCAAATTTTTCTCAAAAACCAAATTCTTTAATTCAAATTTTTTACAGAAATTTACCATAAGAACTTCTCAGTTTGTTTTTATTCTGTTCATAGAGAAAAAAGTTGCTATGCATAATGAGGGCAAATTAATCTGAAAATGTTTCCTTTAGAGTCAAACCAGCACATACCACAAACCTGCTTTAGGATATTGGCCATTTTTTTATCTTGTTATTCATTCTTCTTCTTTTAATATCCGTTCTTCCAGTGTTGGACAATAACAAATGGCATATTATCTAGTTATTATTTTAATTTCCTACTAACATAGATTGTAAATCTGAATTGTGCATGCAAAATAAAATATCCAGCATACCCATCAAGTAGTGCAAACCCTGCTATCTAAAGCTTTTAGCAGCAGGAATATTTTTATCTGAGATGTTATTGCTACTTTAGTAATCAAAGTGCTTTGGGGTACACAATGTTAAATGCTAATAATTAAGGCAAATTTATTTTTTCTGAAGGCTAGGTTTTGAGAGTTAGGTTGTGAAAGTGAAAATATACTAATACAGAAAGGGAGATAACTACTTTGTTAAAAATGCAACAGTGACAATAGAATGCTCCTGGAGATTTACATATGACCAGAAGGGGTGTTATTTGGTTAGCAAAAAGACAAGAGAATAATTTAGCAATGGTGTTAAACGGTACATTGAAAGTTACCAATGAAGGAAAAGCCATATATTCCGATACGAATGCGAGCATCCAGAAATCAGTATCAGCTTTGCAGGAAGGTAAAAATAAATCAGCTTCATTACAAGGATGTTGCCAGAGCTATGTCTACAGTTAAAAGCACATGGTATGTACCCAGGAACTTAGTGAATCCTGGTTTCCCAGAGCTGTGCTTCTAAATGACTGGGACCTGCAGGTGATGGTGAGAGTTTTCAAGCTCTTGTTGAAGAATGTTCTAAAATCAAGCAATTTTTCTTTCTTAAAGGAATTTCTAGAGTTCATTAATCTGTGCACTCACATTATGCTCAAAAACTTAATAACTAGATATATGAGATTTTTTACCAAACTTTCTGTAAGTGCCATGTGACTGGAGATCATGTGGAGATATATGTGCCAATGGTTCTGATTTCTCATAAAAGCAAGAGTTAAGAAAAAAAGTGAATGATGCAATTAAATATTTGCTTCTAACTGGAAAATTAACACCTATTCTGTAATTAAGCAATGATAATTAAAAGTGTACTTCAGCATGATTACAAGAGGAAATGAGAAATGTCATAGGACAGAAGTTTAATAAGTGAAGTTTTTTCCTTGGTTTTGATAGGGGGTTTTTTTCAGTACTTGTAATACTTTTTAATATTTATTACATTTCTGTGTTATTTTATGTTTATCATAGAACAAAGGAGGGTTTACCAGAAATTTCCAATTTCCAATTACAGGAAAAAAAAAAAACAACAAAAAAACCCCCAAAACTTTCCTCTGATCATGCCATCATCTTTGGGAGGCAAATTACTGGGTTCTATGAAAATTTCTCTGTTACCATCTTGCAGTTCAAAATTTTGTTACCCAAGCCTCTGGACTCAAACTTCTTTGTTATGGATGATGTCTCCAATACAGAATATGGGGGAAAAAAATAACAACAAACTATTAGGTCTTTCAGTCAGAAAAGTGTCAGGAAAAAGAGAAAAGAAAGTGTTGTTGCTCTGCTTTTATTTTATAGCCAAATTATTATATAAATTGGGGAAGAAAGATGATTGACTTAGGGATACACAAAGATAGTAAAACTATTGACAAAACAGTAAGTGACTAAGAACGCTGTAGAAAGCCAGACCCAAACACACTTCTTGTTACAGAACACAATAGTAGATTTAGTTAGAATTGACCATACTTAATTTTCTAGCTTGTAAGATTTATCATCTTATCCGTTTTCAAATGAGGAACAGAATAAGTTGTAAAATAAAAAAAATAAAAAAAACTAGGCATAATCTCAGTGGGACAAGAATGGAACACAGAAGAAAAATACAAAAGAGCTAAGAGTGCTTTCCTTTCCCATGTGTTCCACTACTTTCTTATATGATAGCAGATTACCATGTCCCACTCCCATCACTACTAATTTAAAGTTGTTCTGAACAGTCTAGCCAGCTTATTGACATTTCTTCCCCATTTGGTCAGTTCAATCCTACCTCTTCTTAATTCTGCTCTCTTGATCATCAATAAGGGCCCCTTAGTCATAAAAACAGAACCTTTGTTATCACTACAAAGTGTGCAGCTAGTTGTTGACTTGCAGAAACTTCCCACTCTTCCTCTCTGCTCCTCATGCCCTTCCCCCTCAGCTGCAGCATTGAAGAGAAAACCACCTGGGTCTCCATGCCCTTGATCCTCAGCCCCAGTGTCTCATATTCACACTTGCTGTTCAGCAGGCCTCTCCTGACAGTAAAGTTGATGCTTATGTGGATGAGAATCAAGGACAGAACCTTATCAGTCTGTTCACAGCATTCCAGATCAGAGCAGTAAATCTTACAAGAAAATAGGTTAGGTCAGCAGATGGCAGGCTCAGTTCCCTGGAGTCTCCCACTGCTGTCACTCATTCACTTTCCTCTTGGTGCTGCTATGCTGTTCAACTCCAGCCTGCTTGGGTGTGTCCTTGAACACAGCTTCTGATATGAATAAATTATGGGCTGAAGCCTTTATTAAAAATTCAGCTCTTTATTAAAAAATCAGCTGCGTGGGAAGCTCGGCGGGGTGTGTCCGAAAACTCAGTCTTTTATCAAAGAAATTAGCTGTGCAGGATGCCCGCCAGGATGCACCCAAGAGTCCAGTCCTCTATTGAAGAAATCAGCTGTGCAGGAAACCCAGGAAACCTGGGAGGTGCGCTGCAGTAGCTTCCTCTGGCCACTCGAGGGAAGAGATGAGCAGACTTGCCACTAGCGGTGCAGTGGAGCAGAATTCTCTGTCCTCAGCGAGTGACAAAGGCGATTGCTCAATCTCTGTCCCCAGCCGCGGGTCCCCGCCTCTCCAGCTCCCCACAAATCATGGCAAAAATTCAAACTATGACCAGGGGTGGGTTCACCCCTTTTTCCAAACCCGGGGTGTGGATTAAGTTTCTCAAATATGTCCGTTTGTGTCGAGACGGCGTTTTCTTTTCTCAAACTAGTCCCATAACGCTTAGAGACTTTCTCATTTGCATGAGTTGCTTCAGATGTTAACTTGGAGGGGGTTAGTCTACCCCTCTGACATGTCCAGAGTTGCCTGATCTCAGCCCCTCTGCCCACCCCGCTCCTTCTCCCGCCGCCAGCTCCAGCCGCCCTTGCCAGGCTCCGAACACGCCGCCGCCCGCTCCGTCGAGGCCGCACTGATCGGCATATCGATGTTGGGCGACGGGACCATGGCGCTCCATGAGCAGCGGGAACTGGCCGGGGCAGGCAGGCCGAAGCGGGGCAGGCAGGCCAAAGCAGGGCCGGAGCACCGTAGTGTGCCAGCAGGATTGGGCTGGGCGTGCCCAGCACTGGTGCCGGCGCCCTGCCATGCGGCGCCGCAGGAGCCGGCCCTGGCCCCGCACCCCGCCGGTGACTTGCAGGTGGCCGACGCAGTCATGGGCAGCAATGGTAGTGATATGCAGCAGTATGCAAGGATCCCTGTCTAGGTCTATTTCTTACAGCTTCCAGCCCCTCATGTGCTACCGGGACACTAAAACTCTTCTGTAGTTTCACATATGCTCTTGTACAGATTCTCCTACAAGAATTGATTTAGGTGTACTTTTTCCTTGTGACAGTAGTGATAAGCTCCCAGACTCTCCCATTATGGGAGTCTCCATTTCCCAGCTCAGAGAGCACAGACTCTGCCTTCTTCACTACAGCTGAGCACTTAGGCTATTGTAGCTGCAGTATTGTAAGGAAGATCCAGACAACCTCCTTCACAATATCTGCAATGTGCGGTCCACTGAGCTCCCCCAGCAGCTACTTGGTAATACAGATTTTCCCCCAGCACTCACTTGCAAGCAAGGACACCACTTCTCCAATCTCAGCAAGAAGCCTTAGACACTACTCTGTGAAAATCACTGCTTTTGTTGACTGGCAGTAACACCCCTCTCTCTGCAGCACCTGCTGAAAGGGCACTGCCCCTCCTTTGTTTGGGTGGAACAAAAGCTCAAAGAACTGTTTCATCAGGAATAAGTGACAGAACTTCTTAGATGCTTCTGTAGTTTGCTGGAAGCTGGGAGCCTCCTGTAGCTATCCTCACCTATTTGCAGCACTGGGCACAGGGATGTTCTTTGACCATCCTAATTCCCAGAATATGTAGGTGCCTAAAAAGTGCCTATAAGCTGCCACGCACATTTCTGCACCAGTTGCTTCTCTGTTGATATATTTCAAATTTCACTACTATATGATTCTCAATTATTTAAGTATTAATCATGAAAATTATATTAAATCAACAGCCTAAACATAAACCCTCAGATCTGTACAGATTTTGTATATATGTATTAATCTTACCTAATAAGTATATAATCCCAACTTTTCTGAATGCTATTCATAATCAATTCTGAGAAAAAAAACAAAAACAAAAACAAAAACCAAACAGATTTTTTTAACTTATTTAAACAGGCCTATGCAACATTTTCCTAAAGACACCTGTTATTCTACATTTTGTGTAAAGGGACAGTTAATTTCAAATATAGATTTCTGTATTCAAGATACCAAAAGCCCAGTGAAATTCACCTCAATATTAGTGCCTGTAATACTTTGAATTTACTGTCAGTTCAAGTAAATTGTTTTCAATGAATTTGAACAGTGACTGCACAGATCTTGAATTCAGCTGTAACTGCAGCCAAACCTCTATAGTCTTGATTTTGGTTTGGGTTTTCTTCAATGATTTAGAGTTTGAGTGGAGACTTGGGCATCAGCAAAGGAATCTGGTGTTTTCTGATATATCCAAGACATGCACATGAGTCTAACAGGTAAGATTCCTCTTTTGGAGAACTTATATGCTATTAGAGTGGAAGCTGAGGGCTAGAAGAAATACAATTGTCCATCTGTTCATATATTAAACAAACAATTAAAAACCTTTTTGTCTCCTGAAAAGCTCACTAAATCTCACTGTATTGACCAGTTTGTAATTAATATCTGTTGGTTTTAATGTGAGTCTAACTAGTTTAAAACCTAAATTTTATTTCAAATCTATCTTTTGAAGAACCTAGTTTAAGTGAATTTGAATCTGATTCCAGCTCTGGGTTATCTAAGAATTCAGGTGATAAAAACTATGACTTAATGGCATCAGGAAAAACAATCTGTAAAGTGATGATATGTTTCTTGTAGAAAAGAACAAAAAAATTCTTAATAATAAAGTCACTATAGGCCACATCCCACAGAACTTGTTAGTCAGTGATAAGAAGGCTAGATCTCAAAACATATGCTTTTAAAGAAAATTTGACTTGTTCTTAAGTCACCTTACTCTGTACTGATAAAGGAATGGAAAAGCAGGCCACCATTCAGCTGTTGCCTAAAACTGGTAAAAAGTACAATCATTTGACAATGTTATCTTTCACTGATGTACAATAATTCTAGTAAAAGCCTTCTACCTGGTCTTGTCAATAAAATTCCTTTCACTTTATATAATCTGTTAGAAATATGCTCTGCTAGCTTTTACAAAACTCTGCAAAGTTCACTGTCTGTCAGACTGCCAGGGAAAATTGTCTATGTTGCTTCATAGTGTGTGGGTGACAAATACTCTTGGAGAAAGAAAAAATGTTTGCTGTACACTTTGGGCTTGTCTTCAGTAATCAGACATTTTAAAACTTCTTTAAATAATATGCTGGAGAAGCATTTAAGTTCTGAAAACAGCAAAACTGAAAAAATATGAAATGTGTCATACTAGTTATGAGCATTCAGCAAAATAAGTACACCTTCTTCTAATCAGTATGCTGTGAATATTATTATTTCCCTCAAATAAACTCTGGGGAAAAAAAAAATCCATGCATTAGAAAAGCCTTTTAAAGTTGTTAGTTTCCTTCACTAGAATTTGAGTCATAAAACCTGTTGTAAAGAAAAGTGAAACGTTTTATTCATTTACTAACCTTTATTTTTCCTCTCCAGAATTTAATAGGTACTTTGTTCTGCCAGTAGAGAGTTCTTAAATTAATTTGGAATTAAATAAGGTGTTGCTCAAGCTGAGGAAGAATAAAAAATGTTGTTGTTTTGGGTTTTTTACTATTAATAGAATTAATAATTAATCTTCTGTTTTTTCATTGGGAGAATCTAACTTACTACTTCAGATACACAGAGAATCTATTTCTGTGCCTACTTGATGGATCTTCTTGAGCTAATAGGATATAGTCTAAAATCCTTTTCTGACAAATAAGAGTCTCTTTTTCACTGTATTATTGTCAAAGCAAATTTTCCTTCAGAAATAAACTTGTCACTTTTGCTGACAAATTAGTAAGTCCTCTGACATATGACTGTAGCAAAATGAGGTTGAAATATCACACCAGGCTTGCAGGAAAAAAATATATTAAAAAATAAATCAAATAACAAATAGTTGGCAGATAACTTTTACGGAAAATATAAAAAGTAATTTTGACACAACATCCAATATTTTGTAAAAAAAAAAAAAGAAAAAAAGAGTAGAGAAAAATGTTTTCAAATTAAAAACAGGTTATTTAAAAAATTAATTTATATTTAATACACATAATCTGAAGTATTGTAACACTGATCAGAGTGTGAGCCCTTAAAACTAGAAACTATATAAATATTGAAATATTTTTATCTTCAATGTATATTTTGAAGTGAAAGATGCTAAAATCTGAAGGTTTCTTTCCTGAAAAAGAAAGCTGAAAAGATGAACTTATGAAGGACAAAAAGAGATGGTACAGCATATTCAGGTAAGTTAATTTTATTGAGGAGGAAAGCAGTTGTATGTTTCTCAGAGTTTCTGAGAAACCTTGGTAATTTTGGTCAGAAAATGACAGAAATCAAGTTTTGGATTTATGAATATGAAAGTGTGTACCACTGCTCACATTATTGCTTCAACCAGTTGTCTACAGAGAGTGGAGACACTGATCTTTAGAGAAAAATTATGTAACAAACGACAAAAAAATTACAAATAGAACCAACAATTTTCAAGTTAGTGCAAATAACATTTACTTCACTTCAAAGTTGGGAAATAATTTGTGTGCATATAAAACCAGAGTTTATTGAATCATGAAGAAAGCTAGAAATGGTTACCTGCAGATGTTCTCCATTACTGTACATCAAGTCAGTATAATTGCTACTTTCATCCTAGCAAAACTCCTTATTTGCTATTGAACTTTGTTAAATTCATTCAATAGTATTAATGGGCAAAATTCTACTTCAAATCTATGATATATAGTACATTAAACTTCCTTCTAAAATTAGATTTTTAAAAATTGAAAGTGATAATAATAATAAAGCAATAAATATTAGATTTTCTTCTAACCCTACAAAACATTAACCTGTTAAAGGAAAATATACAAAAATCAAATGAAAAATATCTAGCCCACTGGAGCAAGAGAAATCTAATTAAACCAATTTTAAAGTTATTTATTTTCTACTGGGTGATTTCAGAGTATTAGTTGAAATTCTTACCACACCTGTGGAATTTATAAATCTCTAGTGTTAATGTGTACTACCTTTAACTCAATATTTGCCAACTTACACATTAGAGTCTTTTCTTCTCTAAGCCATTTATGGGTGAAGCTCCTAGGAGCTTCAATTTTCTTAAAGAAATAGAAATGCAAGCACTTTTCTGCTTCCAATTAATATCTGAAATACATTTTCATATTCCAAGGAATCCCCAGCATGTTTTACTCCATCAAATTAAATGAAGTCATAATATAGATTCAAAAATTAATAGGCAACATATTCAAGAAAAAAAAAATGTGCAGTGAGAGCAGGGCCATCCCAGACAAATCCAGTACAATTCCATTCTCCTTTGCTCCTTGTTTCATGTAGTCAATAAAAATTAAAGGTGTCAATAAGCTAGCCAAAAGTCAGCCTCCTCTTTCTGAAAAAGACCACAGCAGATATAATTGAATGTTGTGCAATTATACCTGAGACAGTGATTCAATTCATATATGGACTAATTATCTTTCAATCATAACTTGTTGTAAGTATGCCATATCTTGCATCTCTATCAGTTTGGATAAAAAACCAAAAAGGGTCAAAATCAAAAGATTTCTGGAACTACCTGTTATCTGATGAACATATTTGTCTGAGAAAAACTGCAGAGGGTTGAAGTCCTTCTTGTATTCATTACCCACATAAAGGAAACTAGTCAGAGACAGAAATTAATTCTTTATGTATATCCAATGGTAAATGAGATAGTTCTGGTTCAATGTCTGTAAAACTGGGTTTAACTGATCAAGTTGTTTTTTCAGGTCCAGTATAAAATAAGATTAATCCAACAATGAATGAGATTTTTTCAGTTTACACACATTTTGAAGAATTAAGTATTTTCTCTCTCAAATAATATCCTGAGAGGAAGAAAGGTACAATAAAGAGCAGAAGAAAAAAATCTTGTGGTTATTTCATAGAAAAAACCTCAATATCCTAGTACTCTTCACTCTAAAAGTGATATTAGTCTGGGGAAGGATATATGCTGGACTTGTGTAAAAACTTGAGCACAGGGTTGTACCTTGAAGAAAGTACAAAGACATATGGAAGAACTAGGGGCCATCAAAAGGCCCCTAGGTTCAACACAGGAAAGAATGAAATGTGTCTTCATGACAAGGATAGCAAATGCATGGAAGTCCTTGCTAAAGGGCATTGCTGATACACAAAGTTGACCTGGATGTTCCCTTGGATTTTTCTTTCTGAAAGCACCTAAGTTACCATGCATAAGGTAATAGGTATAAAGTTCATTACTTGAAACTTCCCTGCCAATAAGGTGATGGTGGAATGAAAGTTCCTGAAGCAAAATATTATGCTTCTGCCACAGTGGCAGAATATGGAGTGACAGTCTGAGCAGAGTGCCAGCTGGTGTGACAGGAACTGTCATTTGGCCTAATCATATGGGAAAGCAGCCCCAAAGGGAAAATGCACCTCTCACATGCCTCCCTCTTCAGGGTAGGGCACCAGTGCACTGTGAGGGAATGACTGACACCAGGAGAGGCCAGTGCATTTCCATACCCAAGCAAAGGAAAAGGGGTTCCAGTTTCACCCCTGATTTTAAAGGGAGAAAACCCAGAACTTTCTGTGTTCCTCAATGCCAAGACAAAAACACAAATAGATCTCTTTAGCTGTTCTTCAGAAATGCAGCTAGTTTCTATAGGACAGCAAGCCAAAGGCCCTCCTGAAACATTAAGTACTTAAGAAGGAGCACAGAGGTGCTCTGGGCTTTTTGAGGTATCGTAGCCAGGTGTAAGGGCTTCCTTACCCTTGCACACAGCTTTCATTTTGTTTTTGTATCATTTGTTATTTTCTCTTTTATTAAACCTTTTCGTTTACAAAACATACCTGAAGTGCAGTCTCACAAATTATTATTAAGCCATACTTGAGACGTGCTGAACACTCTCAGAGTATATTGAACCCTCATAGAGCTAAATACATCTGGCTGTTTGAGAAATTCTATAGGGGACCCAGGAGGAATGACAATGAACAGTCCCACATGGCACCTGCCAGGTCAGAGGGTGCACCTGCAGGGATTCGTAAGAGTTTGTTGCTTGGGCAAGGCTGTCAAAGAGTATCTGCGTTGCATGTATGGAGTGAGTGAGGGTGGCTGGGAATCATCTTCTTTGCTGAAAACTTTTACTCTTATAAACCTTTAGACAAGTTAAGATGTGAACTGTCATGTCTCATATCATTCATTATGCTCTCCACAGTAAGGGTTCAGCAGGGGAAACAACAGTGGCTGGAAAAGTAAACTTTTGAAGACTACTGAAATGGAAAAAAAAATACCAAGGTTAGGAAATTATCAGAGCCCAGAACTGCTGGAAATATGAAAAGAATCATAAATGCCTCTTCTGTTAATAGTCTTCTATAAACATTTGTTCGTCAACCTTGTGATATTCAGGATATTGAGTTATATAAACTCTTGCTCTGGAGGCAAATATAGCCTTTTCTATTTTTCTCAAATTGAAAGAATGTATTTGAATTTATGCTAGACTGATTTTTGAACTACTAAGTACACTTAAATTGTTAGTAAATCTTCCCTTAAATTATCTGTAAAATCTTTCAATATTTCTACCATAGAAAATTGAAATTTGGAAACTATGGTCATGCAGAAAGTGAAGTAGAATATCCTGAACACAGTACTCATTTTATAAAAACCAATGAATTTTGTGGAATATCGCTGGATAATTGTGAATTATTATATTTTATTTATGTACAGTGGGTTTTGTACCACCTTACGTTGAACACCAGTGTTGACTGACATGTGAAGGCAAATGACTAGACGTCGGCCTGAAGTTTAACTAACTGAAACTCTCATGAGAAATTTCTTGACTTGACATAAAAAAAAACCTGCTACATTGTACAAAGCACAGCAAGAAGCTGAAAAAAGTTACAGATGTACACAAGAAAGAGGTTAAATGAGGGATGGGTGGATCTCAGAGGTGGCCAAAGTGGATTTCTGCAGAGTGGCCAAATGTTACAGATAGAAGACAGGAGGCACTGATCATCTTTGAAAGACCATCAGTGACTCAGTAACCACACAAGTGATGCCATTTCAGGAACATATATGATCCGGGTAAAGGTCTTTGACTATATCAATTCTGGGTATTTTTACTATGTGGAGACAAGGGCAAAAAAAAAGGAAGGGTCAAGGTTTATATAGGAAGAACCAGCATGGTGTGAAAGGGAATCAAAAAGCTGGTTTTGTATAAACAAACCACTGTTCTGTCTGGACTGAGCCCCGTGCCTGATCACTGTTCCCTGTCCTGTCTTATGTGTGGGTATACTCTGATTCACAAGCAGGAGCAGAAGCAGTCAGACATACAGACAGACATAATTTCTACCAGATTCAGCTCTACCCAGTGATGTGAGCAGCCATAAAAATGATCTGGTTTGAAGAGGAAAAAAATCTGAACAGAAAAAAATGTCTGCTGAAAATACTGATAGAGAAATTACCTGCCAGACAGGGAACTGTGAGCCTGGGAACAGGAGCTGGAAACCAGAAATATCCCTGAAAAATGCAGCTGGCACCTTTGAAGTACAGTTGGGTACCTAGAAACCACATACATCCTGAGATACCATTACACATAAATGGAATGGCAACTTATCATCTGAAAAATTTGAAACACTCTGGAAAAACAAAAATCACTAAAAGAAAACTTCATCCATCCCTAGACTTTTATAGGGGAAAAATATGCTTGAAGATCATCTATTGTCTTTTCAAAGTGCTGGTTCCCTAAGCCCTCTTATTTCTCTATGATATAAAAAGGACTTAATTTTTATTGAAAATGTAGGTCTCCTCTGAGAACTTCCCATGCTGCACACACTTTTCCTTTTTTTAGGCAGCATGAATTTTCCACACAAACTTTCTGCAAGGTCTTGGACTCTCATTGGACACACCTGTCTGACTCCAGACCCCGTCACGTAGATCGTCTTTGAAGTGACACTCTGTCTGCAATTTTTCTGGTTCCTGCCCTAGGCCCCCTTTTAGGGTAGATAAAGTTTGTTTTTGCGTATCTGCAATGATCGAGGGAAAGGCAAGGGTGTAAAATCTCAATTTTATCTGCATAAAAATTCCATGTTTCCCTGAACTCAGTATTTTTTGCTAGTTCAAGTGTCATTAGTGCTTTTTTTTAACTGTATACTCAATTATTTAAGGGCATTTCTGTTGCTTGCACCAACCTGTCAATGGCCAGTGCTTAGGTTTGTAGATAAGAGAAGCACCTTAGCTGAAGAGAGAAGTGCATGGACACTCCCATTTCTTATAGCAATCAATACACTTGTGCATATGCTCATGGAAAATTGCATTTTGTATGCAGTATCAGGCCAGTAATTAATTATACATTGTATGCAATAATGAGGCAATAGATTTCTCCATTGTTGCATTGATTTTCACAGAAAAAACAATTCAGCAATTCTGCTAATGTATAAGGCTCACACAAAGTCATTCCTCCAGTGAACTTCTGTGCTCCTGGGGGCTTTAGCCAGCCAGTTAAGCAGCAGTGCAGACCTGCTGAGCAGCCAGACACTGGCAGGTCTGCAACAGGCACAAGGAAAAGGATCAGCACTTCCTAATGGCTTCCCAACATATTTCCATTCCCAGGATGGACAATACATGGCTGTAAAACTGCTGCATGTTTCATACACTTCAAAACAACACATTTGCCCTCTCTAAAAGGAAAAGTGACATTCTAAAACACCAGGGAAAAAAAATACAGGCACATGTCATTGTAGGAAAAAAAAAAATTCTTTCTTGAACTTTTTGTCTGGATTTTTGATAATGCCCTAAGCAGCCTGAGCAAGCAGTTAATAAATAGTTCCAGCAAAAAGGTTAGAGGGAAAAAAAAAAAGCCAAACAAAAACCCCCAAAAAAAAAAAAAAATCAAAAAAGCCCTCCAACCGCCCTTTCCCCACACACACCCGCAAATTTTAACAAAAGGAAGAGGAAAAAAAAAAAAGCCAAACAAAAACCCCCAAACATACAAGCAAAAAAAAAAAAAAAAAATCAAAAAAGCCCTCCAACCACCCTTTCCCCACACACACCTGCAAATTTTATCAAAGGGAAGAGAAAAGAAATAAACTACCCAACTATTTTTAAACTACTTTCATATTCTTATTACATTCTTCTACTTGCCAAGTCAGTTGCAAAAGGGTATTGACAGCAAGAGAACCCCCCCAAAAAACCGTTATAGAAAGATCACATAGTGAAGATTTTTTTTTTTTTTTGGTAAAGATATAGTGCCCTGACATATATTGGTAGGCTTGATATGGAATTAAATTTTTTCATGATCATTAATAGCAGTGAAATAATAAAAAATTACCTAAGTAATATGAAAGACTCAGATAATGATACCCTTAACATTGCTTTCTCTTTGGTGTTATATTTAACTGGTAATGCTGAGTGAGAGAGTTTGGCTTTTATCAAGCAAAGGCACACTGAGGTGTCAGTGCCTGGTGATCCCTGCTGCAAGGAATGCTGTGCCCATGGTGGGCGTTCTCCCCCCTGGCACAAGGGCCGGTGCTTCACTGCAGAGTGAATCTGGCTGGCTTTAGGAGGAGCTCAATTTCCTGCTCCAGAATACCAAGAAATTCTCCACTTAAAAAAAACCCAAACTGATAGAGGCATGGCTTCTTCAGATCTTCAGATGAAATTTGTGCCCAGAAAAAGGAGTAACTCAAACAGAGAAATGTGTGGGTAAACAGGAATTTATGATAAAGAGGTGCCAGGTAAGAACAGGAGGTAGTGTGATAAACTTCTGTTTAATAATATATCAAATGCATTTGAATGACCCTATTTTGATTGCATTCTGAGAACATTTGAACAAGAATAGCTGAAAATATTCTTTATTCTGACTGTAAAAACATACTCTTGTTCAAATCCCACAGCTGTATGAATTGTAAATATGTAATGAAGTTATATTATTATTATTGTCATGACAATCTATTCTTGCACAGACTAGACACTCATTTTACTTTTATGTGATTTCAATATGACTTTTTAAAATATAGAGTTATAAAATAGTCATTAGGTTTTCCAAGAGGAATAATGGTTATTTTTTTCCTGAATACATGTTTAATATTTCTGATGTTTTAATACTATGGAGGAAAACAAGTAAACAGATTTTTTATTTTCTCTTTGGCACATATTAAATATTTCAGTTCAGTGAAAAGGAAGAATAGTAGAATTCAAGTGGGCAAAACCAGGATCTGGCAAATATTTGCTTTCCAAAATGATAAAAGTCACTGAATTATTAAACTAATTTTTCACACTTTAAAAAACAATAACAAAACCTGAATAAGAAAAGCTATGTCAGCATGTCAGGTTGTTTACATGGCACCTTGAATTGTAAAAATCCCTGTAAATAAAACTCTGAGAACCAAAGCCTTAGACTTGGATTCTAGCACAGTTTAAATGCTGGGCCACAATTAGAATCCAACATTCCATTATATCTGTGTTAAATAATGCAAATCTATATAATAGCCAGATTCGGTTGCTAAGCTGGACAAGTTTGATTTACATGTATTTGGTTAAACCATAACTCCTGAAGCAGAGGAGAATGACACTATCAGAAGGTGTGTTCATTTTTGGAAGGCTGTGAGTAGCTACCTATGTAAAGTGGAAAGGAAATTAATTTCTCATTAATTAAGCTTCAATGTAGACAAAAACAATAATATAGAGACAACTTTTTATATAGCTTTTTATGCCAAAGTAATAGCAAAACAACAATGTAGATGCATAAAAGTACTCTAATTGTTACAGTCTAGCATTTCCTTTCATAGGTACTTAATAAAACAAATATTGTTAATGCTGTCAGAATCAAAGTATTTAAACATAGGAAATCCTGATTAAAAGGAAATCAAATCTGTTGTGATGACAAAAAAATGTCAGAAATAGCAAACTAAACCTTACCTATCTATCTAATTATTTTTTCTTTTTTCTGTCTTTCAAAATCTATCTTTCAAAGCTTATGTTTAAAACACATTAAAAGAATTTTAATTTTGCCACGAATATTTTTTATTATAAAAGAGTAGAGTGCTGTTTATTTTTATATTTTGTAATTTCTAATGTATTTCCTGATTATCACTGTGAATCCTTCCTTTTTCACCCATTTTGGTCTTGTGTCTTGGAAACTTAGCTGTATTTTCCCTGAGGTTGCATACATTTTAAGTATTTAAACCAACATTTTAAATGGTGAGATGATGTAGTCTCACACTTTTTTTTTCTGTGTTGACATATTTCTTTATCCAATCAGGAAAAGAAACTGGACATATTTTATCTCATTTATGTTTTTAGAGCTCATGCAATTTATTCTTTTACACAACAGAAAAAGTAATAAGCTTTCAATGGAATTATATTTTCAAAATAATTATTTTGTTATGACAATACATATAAAATGTTAATTATTTTGGTATGTGCTTTGCATTTTTTTAAAGCAAATTGTATGAAATAGAAAACATTTTGTTAATAAAACTTGCAAACATACAGTTCTTCATTACAAGTAACATATTTATTTTCTAAAATGTACGATGGAATATGTTTTCTTCATTAAGCTATGCTAGAAGACAAGCAAACGAATTTTCCTCCTGAAATACTGACTTTTAATCAAAGTACTACAAGATTTAGTTGACCTGTAATAGTGGCCCCAACAGATAAAACTAAGGGCAAGGTTTGTTTTTCATTTGCTTGGAATCAATAGTGCCCTATTCATGAAACTGCAATCATTAAATGTCAAATGGACATAGACAGAACAAGATTAATGTCTCTGAAATTTTACCTAATTGTCCTGGAAGACAATGTGCACTTAAACATAAAAGTATGAACATTTTTAAAATGTAGTAAATCTGAAAATTTTCAGAATTTCTAATAATTCTCTAAGTGATGCCTTTGAGTTTATCTTTGCCTGTGTATACTCTGTTCCTAAGTAGTGCAGATTGTACCCACACTGTTTAATGCTTGTAATGCAGGTGAAGATAGAGCTTGTTTACTGTGTTTAGGGGTAATATAAGCAAGCTCCAGGGTCTCTTTAAGGTCCAAGGCACTTCTAGAGCATAATTGCATAATTCACATTTCTTTAACAGAAATGTTTAAGAGAGACAGTTTGAATCTCCCTCTGGTGAGATGTATCTCTCTTCATTAATTATGACTCTGATTAAATATCGAACTAGTAAGGGCCAAAATTAGACGGAATTAATTTCACAACCTGGCTTTATACACTGATCAATGAGAAAACTAATTAAAAAAAAATTAGAAGGTGTGGAGAGAAGTACTGAAGATGCAGAAGAAGTGTTAAAGGTAATCCAAATTGGGAAGCTTGGGGAGTAAAATGAATAAAGGGCAATAGGAATGTTGCATACAACCAAGCAGCTTGAAACACTTGTCACATTGGTACTTAGTTAATTTTAAAAAACTATATCAATCTATCATAATTTTGTATTTATTAATATTTATTTATTTAAAATTTATTTCTTTGTAAAATTGGGGTGTTAAAATTTCTCTATTCACAAAGTTTGAAAATAAATTCTGAAGCATGTGCATACTGTCACAGTAGCACTACATGTACAAGCAGAAGGAACTTCTCTTTCTGAAGCAGGATGTGAATAATATGCACTGTATAAAGCATGAAGTCATGGATGCAACACTGACAACAAGCTTTGAAAAAGATTATTTGATTGAGTAATAAATTCGATATTGGGCTATTTTTATCAAGAACATAGACATGAAATTTGCATAAAACATCTGATTTTCATCTTTCTTAACTCACATACTTGTCCTTGAAAATTGTATGAAATTTTAACAAATATATCCTGTGTCAATGTGAACAGTAGTTCACTCATGGTTTTGTCTGCACTTTATTTATTTTTATTTCATGACACAATTTTAATTAATTTTAAATTTTTAATTTTAATTAAATCCTCTTTTATTTTAATTACTTTGAAATTTCCTGAAAATGTGTTGAAGCTCTGTCAGAAAAAAACAGTTTACATGACAATGGCCACACTCTCAAGAATAGATGGAGTAACTGAGTTCTAAAAAGCAGATTCATTTTTACAGCTAATTATTCACAAGAAGAGAGGCATTTAATTTCTGGTACTCTATAGGGATGGTAAATGATAACACAGGAAAAATAATCCATTAAGATATATGAATTAGTGGCATATAATAAGAAAAATACGTATAGTATAAAGTGGATTTGAGTAGTATCATCTAAATGAAGGCAACTATATTGTAAATGTCCTCTAAATATTGGACAAATCCATACAGATTTTTTAATACCATTCAATCTATAGCAACAAAGAAATTTTGAATATTTGAGAAACACAAGGTAATGTCTTGATCTGTTCTACATACACTACATCAAATGTTCTATGTTCTGTCATGCAAATAGTACTAAACTCTAAGCTAAAATATCAAGTTTGATCATTATTTTGTTGTTGTGATAAGTGAGATTTAAGATAGTAACGTTAAGCTGACAATTGTCATTGTCTGAACCTGATGAAGAGAGAGTGATAATGAAATGCTTTATGGAGTCTGATTAATGTCCTAAACTAAAGTTTAAAGAATGGGTGCTTGTCTTGACTCCTTGAGGAAAACCTACTGTGATCTTAGACTGAAAAAAGCAGCTCTACAGAAGCCTGAGGATTTGTTTGGGTTTTTGTTGTTGTTTTCTTTTGTTCTAGTTTTTGTTGATTTTGTTTGTT
>WAAE01014031.1:495894-647262 GCA_013400495.1 Nicator chloris | reverse complement strand
GCTCTTTCTCAGTCTCTCTGACGCTGTAAATTGTCAGGGTCCAGGCTCCGCTGGGCTGCAGGTGCAAGCTCCTGGTGTCTCTCTGGGTGTTTCAGTCCAGGACAGGTTTAAACAGTCCCAAGCAAAAGAAGAAAAACTGTCCAGGGAGCTTCTCGGCTTCAGCTAGCCAAAAACTAATTAAAGGGAAAAAAGGAAAGAAAAGGAGAGCTCTCTGTCTGTCTGTAGGCAGCAAAGGAAAGCTGCTAATGGGTGGGATTGCACAATCTGCAGAGTTTATGGGCGGCTGCAGATTCATGACGTGGAAGCCATGGGAAGACTGTTGTTTTCTTGTGGCGAATGTCTCCATGGGACTCAAGAGAGACTTCTCTCCCAGAGTGTTGAAAGATTTTGTTTGTAGGAAAGTGAATAGCTTGTGGGGGCGGGAAGAAAAGTGTTTTGAAGTTTCAATGTTTTTTTCTCCTTTCTTTTCTTCATTCTTTAGTGTGTGTAAATACACTAAATGTTATAACTTTAAGTTTAAGCCTGTTTCGCTTTTTATTTTCTCCTAATCATTATCTCACAGAAGAGCAAATACTGAAACCATCATGAATTTGTCCATTGGCCAGGAAAGTCAAAATTGGCGAATGTGAAACCACAACGTAAATTGGTGTTTCCGGTTCGAATTTCAAACCTGAGACAAGGCTATATATCTATAAAATCTCTGTCTTTAACACTCCACAAATTGCTTGTTGTAAATAGATGACACGTTTCTCTGGGATTATAGTCAAAACTGTGGCATTTTGTTCCCTTTCTTGGTTGTGTTTTCCTTGATACTTGAATGCACAGAGTACCCTGAGGTAGGATCCTGTCACCATACCCTGTTTAATCTTCTCTGCCCCTCCACCATCAAGGAAAACTCCTTTGTATTTCAAAGGTGAAGGCAAGAACCCATGAATCCTCTGCCTTCATCCCCCAGAACCACAGTCTCTTGATTTTATAGTTTGCTCAGTTTTAGTTTTCTTACCAGAAGCATTTAAACCTTTCCTGATAGAGTAGGATGAAAGATTATTAACTCAAAATTCTAACCGGCCTGTTTTGAGATAAGAAAATGGGAAAAATACAATCTCTCTGTTAGTTTAAAATGTAAGTAACTGCAAAGGGACAATGAAGGTAATTTATTTAAAAATTTAGTTTAAAAATTTAAACTATTTAACTTTTCTGTACTTTGTAGATGTGTCCATGTTCTTTTAGTATCAACAGTGAGGAGCTGCAAAAAAATTGGTCATGCGAAGAATATTTAAAATATATTTTGAAAAAATGGTGCGAAAGATTGGTTGGACAAAGATTTCTGCTTTGTGGAGACTCTGTGAGAAAAAGTCTTTGACTTAAAAGCTTTTTGCTAGTTTTAACAAATTACTCCTAAAGCTGTTGGTCATGTGTGCAGGGAATGCTGCTTTGAAACACTTTGGCTGAAGATCTTTTCCTGGTCTTCTCAGAGTATCTAGCTCTCTCCTTATTTTAAAATTACTGAATGCAGCATTTGAATTGGCAAGTAAGAAAGAAAAACCTCAGCTTGGAGAAAATTTCACATTTGGATTCCAGCAGCAGTGTTTGCTGGGACTTCTGGGGTAAGAACAGGAAGTGATTCTCATTTAATTCTGATCCTTAATTCATAAGTGTTGGTAGCGAACTAAATGATTCTGAAAATTGAAGCTAAATAGCTTTAAAGTCGAACTAAAGTAGAGTCTGTACAGCGAAGAGTTTCTCTCCCATCTTCCTCAAAAGCTAAAGTTTGCGTTCTGCACAAAGGTTGTACCAAAGCTTCCTCATGCTGGTGAGGTGATGGTTATCTAGATATTGGAATGCAGTTTATTTGCTGACTGGTAGTACTCTGATATTTGGGCTGTATAGTTTTTATTTTCCAGCCCTCTGTGTTTTGGTTGGGGCAGTGAATATGCTGCAGTTGATCTTGAATTAAACCATCTGGGAATAAAACAAAACAGAGTAAGTCTTGCTCAAATACTGAAAACATAGCTAGCACTCTCAGCATATAAAAATTACCAGTTTGTTACAGCAACAGACAGCATGAGGGAACTTTGGTAAGATGCAGCTCATTTGAAAACAGGTGATTAAGTAGTTTGAAACTTTGTAATGCAGACAGTCTTCTCAAAGATTTAAGTGAAATCTCTTCAGTCAATCCTTTCATGGAAGAACAACTATTTATTAACCTGCACTGTTAACTCTCTCTTCAGTTCAGCTTTAGGGATCAGCCCAATCACCCTGTGCTCATGGTTTTACCTTGGAATATCTGAGGCTCTGTTTTTCTTTAGATTGTCAGGAATAATTTTCAGAGCTGGTGTGACTTGTCTCCTTTAAGAATATATCAAGCCCTCAAGGCACATGCACAGAGTGCTCTTTGGGGGAGTTCTGATGGAGGCTTTATCTGCTGTTGGAAGCTGGACAAGTGTGAACTGTGGCCATTGTGTTTTTCAGTGGGTGAGTTTGTAAGTGATGTCCTGCTGGTTCCCGAGAAATGCCGGTTCTTCCACAAGGAGCGCATGGATGTATGTGAAAGCCACCAGCACTGGCACACTGTGGCAAAGGAGGTAATGGAGCCACTGGGACAGGAGTGTTTATTCTGGATCTGTCCAACTGGATGCTTGTAGTGTTGGGAGCATAGCAGTGTTTCTCTCTGTATTGCTATTCCCGTGTTTCAATCAATGAACTGAGGCAGACAGCAAGGAAATAAAAATTTAAAAGTACTCAAGTGACTTAAAAAACCTGTGTAACAATTCAGTTATTTTTCATGAAAGGCTGTCCTATATAGCTTATCCATATCACAGAGCTAGGAATTGAAATCAGCTCTCTGGGATACTGCTTTAACAAATGGTTCATCCGTCTTTTCTTTTTCTAGGGAGATACAGTGGGCATAGGATAGTTCCTATTTTTCTTGCACATTTTGCTTTAATGTACCTTCTGCTGGGGATTTGGTTGGGAGGGCTTGCTTGGGAGCAACCTGATTTTTGTTGGGACTGATTAGTGGAGGTTTTACATAAGAGATGGCTAATATTCTCAGAATAAATCTAGCCCATGGTTTTGGAGGGGTGGGTTTGTGGTTTTTTATCTGACTAGCTAAACTGTTGCAAAAGCTCTTCACTCCCATTTGAAGCTGGGGTAATAAAAACAAGATCATGACAGAATGTGCATGTTTTCCATTTTGTAGAAGCAACAATTGTAGAAAAAGCAACACAAGGACCAGTTGTTAACCAGATGAGATTAAGGATGCTCCATTTAAGATTCCCATTTCTTTAAAATCCTGTGAGCAAAAATCCATCTAAATAAAGCTGTACTAGAGGAATTGTCTATTAATTGAGGGTAAACTTGTTAATGTCTAGAAAATTGAAAAATCATTTACTTTAAATGTAGTTGGAGAACTTTTCCAGCAGTATTTGGCTCATTTAAAATCTGTGCTGTAACAAAGCAAAGCACAAAAAGGTTCTGATGGGTATAATAAAGCTTTTCTTCATTCTTTTTTGGGCACCTCAAAGCCAAGTATTTCCTTAGCTTAAGAAAAGTGTAGAGACATAATGCCTAAGCATAATTTACAGTTGACTTTTTCTTGAATTATCTGATTGATTTTCATCTACAGCATGGTAAAGTAATCTTGACATAAAGTCCATTTGAGCCATTATTCACTTGCTCCAATATATAGTTTAAGAGAGAAAGTTTAATGAAATGGCTAGCCCAGAGAAGCAAACACCCTTTCTGGTTCTTTCAAGTGTTCTCTCTTGAGTTGGCACAAAATGTTTAGGTTTTTTTTTTCCTGAACTTTGCCAGGCTGACAAACCAGCAGTTGTTGGGGCCAGGGTGTGAAATGTTAACACCAGGAAGTACTGGGTGTTTTTGAATCTGGGACTTTCGTGGGGTATTTTTTTACACTACAGGTTTCAAATCCACTTTCCTTTTATGTTGAGATTTAGGTCATATGTGGCTGTTGTTTTTTATGAAACTGTAAAACTTAAATGATTCTTAGGATCTGTGATAGGCAAACTTGAGCTTTATCCAAAGGAAAAGCATGATGCTGAACTGACATGAATGGCTACCTTTTCAGGCCTGTCTGACAGAAGGGATGATCCTGCACAGCTACGGGATGCTGCTGCCCTGCGGAGTGGACCAGTTCCATGGAACAGAATATGTGTGCTGTCCTCAGACTAAGGTTGTGGATGAGGCTTTGTCCAAAGAGGAGGAGGATGAGGATGAAGACTATGACCTTTACAAGAGGTAGCTTTCTTACTAGTGAAGATGTTGACAGCTTTGTACCATGATGCTGCTGCTTGGGAATATTTCACACTCCCTTGTGGTGAGGATTGAGCAAATTTCTGTGCTTCTGAATTTTCTAAAGGAGTGTCCTGAGCCTGAAGAGGACAAACGACTTTGCAGTGCCCCTTTTGCTGGAGGAGCTAAACACCCCCTCTCCCTTCATCCCTGCAGAGAGTTGGGGTCATTCAGCCTCAAGAAGAGAAGGCTTCAGGGAGACCTTACAGGCCTTTCCAATGCCTAAACAGGCTCCAAGAGAGCTGGAGAGGATCTTTGGACAAGGGCCTGCAAGGGCGGGACAAGGGGGAATGGCTTCACCCTGCTAGAGGGCAGGGTTAGATGGGATATTGGGAAGGCATTCTTCCCTGTGAGGATGGTGAGGCCCTAGAACAGGCTGCCTAGAGAAGCTGTGGCTGCCTGGAAGTGGAATAGCTGTGGCTCTTCCTGGAAGTGTCCAAGGATGGGGCTTGGAGCAGCCTGGGACAGTGGAAGGTGTCCCTGCCCAGAGAAGGAGGTGGAACAAGATGGGCTTTAAGGTCCTTCCCAATCCAAACCATTCTGGGATTCTGCAGTAGGAACCTGCCCCAAGGTTAGACTTTTACCTATTGCAAAATGGAAAGAGGTGACATGAAGCCAGAGCTGTGGAGAAACTCGGCCTGCAGCAGCAGGAGAGTAATGAGAGATGTCCCCTTGCTGTGAGTGATGGGCTAATCAATAGCTGGTACACTTATTTTTCCCATGTCTGGTGTTTCTAGAACAGATGGAATGAATTATATTCTGTTACATCCAAGTGATGAGCCTTAGATTTACTCCCTAATTTATCTGTGTCCCCCCAGTGAGTTCCCTACAGAGGCAGGTGTAGAAGACTTCACAGGAACAGCTGTCGAGGAAGATGAGGATGAGGATGATGAAGGGGAAGAGGAGGAGGATGTGGTGGAAGACCGTGATTACTACTATGACACCTACAAGGTTGATGAGTACAATGAAGAGACCCCCACAGAGCCCAGCAACGACAAAGCTATGGCTGAAAAAGAAGTGAGCAGTGACATGAAATGTAAGAGACATTCCAGTCCACAGGCCTCCTGCTCCCTTGAGGTCATTCCTGTTGGCTGTCAGTTAGTGATGGGGTTTTGATCAAGTGCCACTTGGAAGTTTTATTTGCCAGATAAGTTAGCAAACAGAGGAAAGCTGATGATGCTTGTTTCAAATGTTGAAATTAACTCTCTAGAGCATGGATCATATGTTTCCAGATAAACAGCAGTTCTGCTGGTGGGAAGCCCAGTGTTTGGCATATTGAACAAGCACCTCATGAAGGTGTAGTAATGAGTCAGAAAAGCCATATCTGCAAATTTGGGGAAATTGGGGTATACTGTAAGTTTAAAATTTGGTGGTTTATACCAGCATAAAATGAGGAAGCTGAAAGTGGTGGGCCATACTCTGCAGAGGTGCCATCTTGTCAGTTAAGGGTGAGGAATATCCTTGGTGCTGCCTTTGCATAAACACTTCTCTTCCACAAAAGAAAGTCAGCCAGCACAACTGCCCTAGCTTTATTATATGTTAAGGTATACTTTCTGCAGTAGTAGAATCTACTGTGCTCGTGGCAGCTTTTGTTGAGTGGTAGGTGCCCTTGCAGGGGGTTCATGGTGTGGTGCCTCAGCATTATGTGATATCCTACACTTTGCATGTAGAAGTGTCTGCAGAGGAGGGAGGAGCAGAGAGGGAATGAAATTCAATTAGCTACAGATCCATGAATCATTGCCAGCAGTTCTCGCATCTTTTTGGTAAAATGCCAGCATGCTGTAGATAATTTTCCTTGCTGAAACAAGGCTTAGCTCATATGCGTGCAGGGCTGTTGCAGATCTGCAGGTGTTGTAAGAGGCTTGGAGGAATATGATTGGGGTGTCTGGTTTGGGGGTATACAGTCTTTTTTCCCTGAAGTACCATGAACAGTTGCTAATTTATACACTATATCTGCTCTCTTGCCTCAAAACAGCCCAGCTGCTATTGCTGGCTCACCATGAAGCATTCCCTGTGCCATAGCTACATGAAGTTTTAATATTTGGTGCATAGATGTTTCAAACCCTAAAACCTCAGTGTCTGAGGCTAGCATGGAGATCACTCCCTTTGTTTAGCCTCCTTTTTCACTTACTCCTGCCCTGTAAGATGTGGACTGTCTATCCAGGCAGAGTACAGTGAACTGGACATCCTTTGATGCTTTAAGCAGCCTTGATTGACTGGCTTTCCATGCTGTTGGTTTTATAGAGTGGAGGCTCTTCCACTGGGGCACCTGGGGCATAATACTGTGGCATCAGCAGATTCCTGCTGTCACGGCCCCTGGCTCTGAAGAAATCTCTCATAGATGAGAGCTCCATGTAGAGACAGAGTGAGCTACTTGGCTATCTCCAAAGCACCTCATGCAGACATTTCCCTGACCGGCTTGTGATGGATGCTTTGGGATTTTAAACACCCCGAAACTGACAGAAGCCCTTGTGTTGGTGCAGCAGCGATGCTGAGGCCGGTGCCTCAGAGGAAGGGGTGAAGTAGAGCCACCTGTGCATCATGTAAATCGCTGGGCAAGGCCTGTGCTCCTCACCAGCTCATGTTCTCACCCGTCTCCACACAGCTGTCTGCTCCCAGGAGGCCATGACAGGGCCCTGCCGGGCTGTGATGCCTCGTTGGTACTTCGATCCTAACAAGAGAAAATGCATTCGCTTTATATATGGAGGCTGCGGAGGCAACAGGAACAATTTTGAGTCAGAGGAGTATTGTATGGCTGTGTGTAAAAAGATGAGTAAGTCCTGCCTCCCACTGGCCTTTTGCAGCTGGTCACTGTCTGTCTGGCGTGTGGTGTCTCCTCCTCCTTCCCTTGGGCAATAGAGGACCTGTTCATAGATTATCCCTTTGGTTCGGGTGTCTGTCCCTTTGCAGCAGTCTCCTCCTGTCTCTGCTTCGCTAGGTCTGTAGGGTGACTGTTCCTGGGGAAACTGCCCCTCACATATGCTGTCTGTGTTCCCTGGTGACTTGCAGCTCTTGCTGATGGCTCAGCTGTTCTCTTCCAGATCTATAGCAGGGACTAGGGGCTGTCTCTGACCTCTTGCCTAACTGGCTTTTTAATCAAAATATATGTAAGGAAGCCCTTGTTTCCCCAGTTGTGTTACCATGCATACGTTCAACAGTAGGTCCTGAAAAGCAGGCTATTGTTCTCCTGGTAGTAGGGAATTTCTTGCTACTTCAATTTTGGAAAATATCAGACCAGTAGTATAGAATTCAGATTCCCATTTTCAGCTTGGTTTGAAATACAAGTCACAACTCAATCCCTGTGTTTTTGAGTGCTTAAGGTTTTTGGCAGCAATTTCAACTGGCTTTTATGTCAGATGATAAAACTACCGAAAACATTTTAACCTCCTTATTAATCTTATTGTTGAACTCCAGCACTTCCACTTCAGCTACCATTAAAGCTTTTGAAAGGCTTTTTGTGTTATCTGGGGCTTGGCAGCCTGACTGTACAGCCATAATCCTGTTTACAAAATGTGCTTCATGCAAGTGCTTTAGATTGGGCTGATCTAACTGAGGCAGTGAAAGAAAAGATGTGGATGTCAGGAGCTTTTTGTACAAAAGATTGTCCTGTAACAGAAGGATTTGCGGCTGGGAAGAGAGTTCTCTGTGTCCAAGCCTGGTTCAGAAATGCCAGGAGCAGGGCCAGAATATGGGACTGATCTGACATTGTCCCTTGCACGCAACAATAGTGCCTCTGTTGTATGTTGTCATTATTTCCCCCTAGGTAGAGGGAAGGTTGGTGGGTGCAGTGCATGCTAAACTCTGACCTGGTGTTCATGCTGAAGCGCCAGGTAATTTTTTTCTGAAGCATGCTGTCTTTAATGACGTGTTGGAGGTTTTTCCATCCTCTAATATGGATGACAGGTTGCCTTAACTGTCCCTTTGTGCCCTTCCTCAGGCGAAGGACAACAACAGAGCCCATAATGTTTGCCACAGATCTTTCAGAAAGGCTCTGGGATGTGTAGTTCCTAAAACTGTAGCACAGGAGCACTATCAGCACTTCCTGAACTGCAGTATATGGAATACAGAGCCCCTGATGTGGATTCTGTAGATGCTTGAAGTTTATCAGTTCTGAAATTTGTTTTTCCCCTTCTCGAATTTGGATGTCTTGAAGTTACAAACTGTCCAGTGTATTGGACAAGTCACTTTGTCACACTGAGCCTCCTTCTGTTGCTGTCTTGTCTAACATCATTGCCTGTAAGTCCTGCGTGGTGCATCTGGTAGGGAAGGTAGGTTTGAAGTGTAAAATACTGGTTTTGTGCAGATTTATTGTCAAACTCCCTAGTCATATTAATGATGTCTGGAGCCAGCTTGTCAGCAAACAGCTAATGCACAGAATGTCACTTAAACCGTCCAAAGCCAATGCGGAAGGGAAAGGAAAACGAGTTCTTTATCCTGCCATGCCAGGCACTATGTTTCTGGAGCTGAGTGCTGCTCAGCTCAGCACTGTGCAGGCCAAGCAGTGTTGGGAGCTGTGGTCATTGCTGCCGTTTGGGCTGATGGAGCTGATGCTGGACAGAAAATTGGCACTGTAAAGATTCCAAAACAGACTCTGGAAGGTGCTGGTTCAGTAGGCTCAGCTTGCCAGGCTATTAATTAGGCAGGCATGGAGGTTCCTCTCCTTGCCCTCTGCAATCCAGGATTGCAGGTTTCTGATTCTCTGCTTACCCGTCCCTCTTCATGCAGTGCCAACCGATGATGTTGATGTCTACTTTGAAACCCCTGCTGATGACAATGAGCATGCCCGCTTCCAGAAGGCCAAGGAGCAGCTGGAGGTCAGGCACCACAACCGCATGGACCGGGTGAGTGTCAGCCTTCAGGCTTTGCGCTGCGCGGTTGTTCGTGTGTCGGGTTGCTGCCCCTCTTTTATTGGTGTCCTGGTTTAGGGAGTCATCCTAGGACAACTGGAAAAATTGGTGGTGAAGTGACTTGCTTTCCAGTTTCCAGCCTTCTGTGTGTTTCTTTCAGTATAACCACACCATGGGAGTCAGATTTTTATTTCTCCAGTGTTGGGAGAGAGGACTTTGATTAGATGCTGGGAAGAAATTCTTTACTCAGAGGTGCTGAAGCCCTGGCACAGGTTGCCCAGAAAGGTGGTGGATTCCCCTACCTGGAAGTGTTTAAGGCCAGGTTGGACAGAGCTTAGAGCCATCTGGTCTAGTAGAAGGTGTCCCTGCCCATGGCAGGGGGTGGAACAAGATGAGCTTTAAGGTCCCTTCCAGCCCAAACCCTTCTGGGATTCTGTGAAGCTTGGCTTGTTACTCAGAGGGATTAAGTGCTAGGTTTAAACCCCACAACAGCTCTTTTGTGCCTTTAAAACCCAGCCAGGCTGTGCTAGGACCTGCCTGTGATGGCAAATCAGCTCATAAAGATAAGATTTAAATTTGTGTCTTGTTCATGTATTCTGTCCTTTTCCTGTCCAGGTGAAAAAGGAGTGGGAAGAAGCAGAGCACCAGGCTGTAAATCTTCCTAAGGCAGAAAGGCAGACTCTGATCCAGGTAAGAGTGGAAGGACCCAAAGGGCAAAGTTACTGAGAGAGATTGCAATATTCAGAGGCAAAAGACAGCTGAGATGCAAGAACAGTCTTCCTGCTCTGTCAACAGCTGCCTTTTAGAGGAGTTTTGATTCAATTGCTTGCTTTGTTCTTAAAACTGGAGATGATCTGATACTACGCCAGGTCCTTTCCTACACACACTAGTAGAAAGTGATCTTGCTCTTCAAGCGTAGCAACAGTGGAGCCAAAGTGTAATTTCAGACCTTTGGCCTGTTTTGCACTAACCACTGGCCTCAGAGCCTGGATCAGAATCAGCCCTGGCTCTCTGAGCACACATTTCCTGCTTGGGCAGATTTAGTGAAAACAGCTTAGACAGCAGATAAAGCTGGTTTGCTGCCAAAATGCTAATCTTGTGCCTTATGAGGAGAGTTCACTTGGACTATGAAGTTAATGAGAGATTGCAGTGTGGGATCATTAGGGGAAGGCTTTTCTGGCAGTGACAACTCTGTCAATTTCTCTCAAACCAATATACAACTAAGTGTTTGACTCCAGCTTTTAAGCCCACTTTGGATTTTATCCTGGAACAGTTTTCTGTCTGCTTTTTTTGATATAAGTCACTGTTTGGAACTATGTGCAAATCCAGAAGTTTGTCACTATCTTTGTTGAAACATAACATTTAGTGGGCTGTTCTGGTTGGTTTGGAAATGAGGGCTATGACCTTTCTAAAAGAATACAGAGATTTGATCTGAAGGCATGCTGATGGAAAAATTCCCTATGCAGTACCTTTGTAAACTTTTGCAAATTCAAATTAATGGCTCCAGGCTGAAGGGATCAATCCTGTTCTCATATTGCAGGGTCGGGGGAAAGAGTTAATAATTGTGTCAGTTCTTCAGCACAGTTCTTCTTTTCACTCTTCAGACTTTTGAAATAGCTTGGGAAGGAAGTTTGGAAGGCAAATTATCACTGCTGAATTTGCAGAGATGAAATCTGCATCAGCATTTCTCCATGCCTTTCTCTCTTAACTGTAAATGGGTTGGATATGGCATTTGACAGTCTTTGTTAGTTCTAAGGGGTTTCAGGAGTTGTTGGTCACACAGTGCATTTCTTCGTTCTAGCACTTCCAGGCCATGGTGAAATCTCTGGAGAAAGAAGCAGCGAGTGAGAAGCAGCAGCTGGTGGAGACTCACTTGGCTCGTGTGGAAGCCATGCTGAACGATCGCCGTCGCATTGCCCTGGAGAACTACCTGGCTGCCCTGCAGGCTGACCCACCACGTGTGAGTGTCTTCCCAACACATTTTCCAGTAGGCTAGCACTGGGTAGGATGGCAGGTGGGAATGTCTTGGTGAGAAGATTACCTGTGACTTGCAGAAACTGGGAGTTGGTTCCTAGGAAACCTTCTGCATTGTGGAAGTCGGTGCGGCACACTTAGCACTTGGTCTGTAACTGACTCCCTCTCCTTCCTGCCTGGGGTAAAAAAAACTCTGCTTTGGTATCCGTAAAGCACCATTCATAATGTGTGGTGTTCTGAGTCGTACAGACTTAAAATTAAGTGTTCTGAGTCAAACAGGCTTAATTAAAAAAAAAAAAATAAATCCAGGGATGAGTGCAGGTCCAGTGATCTGTCCAGCACCAAAGTAGGCTCACACCTGAAATGCTATTTTCAGCTGCGGGTTGGGGTTGACTCCAGTGGTGTGACCTGTTCCCTGCTCCCGTTCTGCAGCCCCACCGCATCCTGCAGGCCCTGAAGCGCTACATCCGTGCTGAGAACAAGGACAGGCTGCACACCATCCGCCACTATCAGCACGTCCTGGCAGTGGATCCGGAGAAAGCTGCGCAGATGAAATCCCAGGTATGAGCGGGCTTCTGTCAAGGGAGCCATTGTTGCCCAGCCCTGGCTGTCAGAGGCTCTGGAAGCTGTGTGTTTCTGGGTACTACAGCAGCTTCATCCTTGTGGAGCTCTCCCTCTCTCCTGTGCTTACTTCCTGTCACCAGACAGGCTCCCTGGATGCTTTTCCTTGGTGCCTGACTCAGTGTTAAAAATTGAAGCTCTGTTTTATACATTGCTGCTCACAGTGACAAGTTGAGGGGTTTAGAACTAGGTCAGTGTCAATTCTATGTTTCCTTTTATCAAGCACCCCTGAAATTTATTTGCTGGGGACTTGGTTATCTTGAACAGACTTCCTCACTTCTTCCAAGTGTCTGCATTTTTCTTGCCTTAGGCTTATTCTTCATAGTGCCTGTGTTTGGGGTTTGGGGAATTCTCTCATGCCTCTGCAGAGTTACTGCCTGGTTTCCAAAGTATAATTTATAACTCTTTTCAAGCACTTGATCAATGTCGATAGCTTTATCAGAAAGTCTGGTTTTGATGAGTTTATGTTGTACCATTTGTCATGGTTTAACACATGGTTAAACATGGTTTTTGGTTAAAGAAAAAATCCATCAGTTACAGAAGTGATTCTCTGTGAGGACTGCTAACAGCTTCCT
Organism: Nicator chloris; assembly: GCA_013400495.1. Lineage (NCBI taxonomy): Eukaryota > Metazoa > Chordata > Aves > Passeriformes > Pycnonotidae > Nicator > Nicator chloris. Next base: position 634,931 of record WAAE01014031.1, on the reverse strand, counting down.
CCGGACCCATCAGAACCAATCAGCTGGCTGGTTTTGAATATTGACACCCTGTTAAAACACTTAGGAAAACTGAATACACGTCTGTGAAATCTCATTTAAAAACGAACAAGCCCTCGGAGAAACTCTCTTGCTTCCGGCGTTTGAACAGGTAACTGGACACTGGCTGGGCCAGGCCTTGCTCTGCTGCATGGCCCAGCCAGCTCAGCCCATGGTGTGGCGCTGCTCGGCTGAGATTCTGCCATTGAGTTCCAACCACAGCTGGTGGGCCAGGCCAGCTTTGCAGCTAAGAACAGAGGCAGCCCTGCAGCCCTGCGCAGAACGCAGCACCATGCAGAGTGCAGCCCCGTGGCTGGAATTGGATGCAGCAGGGGCCAGAAAACAGCCATGCAGCCTGAGTGGCTGCCGCCCAACAGAGATCACATGGCCATCCACAGGCCCAGGTGAGATATTTACTCTCTCAGTGCATAGATGAAACTTGCAGACATCAGTCCTCTCTCGAGTGAGAGGAAAAGAAAGGAGTGAAGATGTGTGGAGAAAATAGCATGGAGACACCAAAGTCAGTGAAGGAGTCAAATCCCGGATGAGAGGAGAATGAGGAGATGCCTTAGTCTTGGGCTGAAATTCTCTTGTAAGGCTATGGTAAAGATATAATTGATACATCAGACTTTTTTTTTCCCCACCTGTAACTCATGGAATGCCATGGAGGGCTGTAGCGTTCTAACCAAAGCCATGAACAGAGGCACCAGTGTTAAAGCAAGCAGATGTTGAAGTACCTGTGATCCAATAAGAGGCTTGAACAGAGAGAAATGAGAGAGATGAAAAACCATGCCCCAGGAATGGAAGAAGAAAACCACTGTTCCCAGAGAAAAAAGAGAACTTTTGTTTCTTTATTAGAAGAGCTCATCCTTAAAATTGCAGCCCAATAAGCTGAAATTACCCATAGTGGTAGTTGTGGGAAAACTACCAAACCATGGGAGGGACTTCACGATTGCAGATTTCTGGGTGGCTGCTATTTGTGAAAACTAAACTCAGAAGAGAACTGTTTCTTGTGGAAACGTCTCCATGGCATGGCAGGAGAGACTCCTCTCCCTAAGTGAACTGAAGAAAGTTTATTTTAAAAGTGGTAAACTGAAAATACCGAATCTATCTCTTTACATTGTCAGTGGGAAAAAGAAAGGAAGGCTGGGGGGAGGAGAAGTGTTTTAAGGTTTATTCTGATTTCTTATTATTTTTCTTTTAATTCTGTTAATAAAGATTTTTTTTATACCCTTTAAAGTTTTGAGCCTGCTTTGGTCTCCTCCTAATCCTTATCTCGCAGCAGAAAACGAGTAAATAATTCTAGTGGATGCGCTGGCATTTGGCCAGCACTAGACCCACTACATCATTACACTGTATTTTACTTCTGAACAGCCAGAAAATCCTTTTCCTTCTGCTAGGTAGTGTATGTGAATATGTTGCTTCAAATCTGGCCATTCTCTTGTTAGAATACTTGCAGATACTCTGCAAGTCTTTGGAATTATATTGATACTTATTTTCACTTGTTTTAAAGTGCTGAAAGGCCCAACTGATTCAAAATTCAAATCCAGAATGGCCTGTTAATGCTGAAAGATGTGTTTGGAAGGGTGTGCCCTTTCTCAGGTTCAGAGAGAACTCACTGCCCAGTTGAAGCTTTAGGAATGTTTTCCTAGTCCCAGTTTGTGGCTGATATGCTGCGTATCTTTGAATTCTGCAATGCACAAAAGATAAGAAGAAGAAAGAATGGAGAGCTGCAGGAAGACAGTGCAGCGAAGCACATCCCAGTGCTGCCAAGAGGAAGAAAAGGCACTGCGGAAAACATGCATAAAAAACTGTGTAACCAGGAGGTGGAAATACCCTGGATTAAGGGTAGGACAGGGTCTGGAGCCTTTTGTTGTCATCTCTGGTGAGGGGCAGAGTGGTGTCACAGTGATTTTTCAGAAGCAAACCTCACACTGGGAGGTGGCAGATTCCATGGATTTCACCTTGTTTCTGGGTTTTGGCAGTGAACCTTCACCTCATGTCTCCTAGTCTCCCACTGCCTGTGGGATTCTTGTTAAGCTGCAAGTTCGCAGGAGTAGTGGCAACTGTGGTGGTTATGATGGTGCTTGGCTCTCAATGTGGAATTTGTGGTCATGTTTTCAGAGACATGTCAAGCCCAGCCCAGTGTGTTGTTCTGCTGCTGCCACATCCCAGGAGAGAGTGTGTGAACTCTGTGTTTTTAAGCTAAACCCTAAACAGTCCTTAATTCATTCTGAAGGCTGCAGTGCCAGCAAGTCGACTTGCGAGGGATGTGGGTGGTACAGTTCAATTTCCATTCCCTTTACTTTTCACATGCACTCTAAGCTCCTCAGTCGATTTCTTTGACTGACAAACTGCCACATGCAAAATTAAATTGTTTTCATCCTTCCTCTTAAAGGTCAAGCACATACCAGACTGTGAAACAGGTCCATCTGACTCTTTAGCTTTTTACAATGTTTGGCCATTCATATAAATGTTTTCCTTGCTCTCTTTGATCCCTGATTATGCAGCACCCTCTTCAGTTCAGGCATGACTTCATCACTGGATTTAATGTGCTTGGGGGATTTAAGCTTGCCCAGAGCTTGAATGTATTTCTCAAAGGAAGGGAGAACACTGCTGCCATGAATGGGTGTAGGACAAATGTAATGCCACAGTTGGTTTGAAAGGCACCTTTGTTCTGAAACCAGAGCTGATAAAATATCCTGTCTGCTCCTTTTACCTGTATCTTTTCTAGCAGTCAGGAATGATAATCCATTCAATAGAGCTGCTACAGGAGATGAATTATGACTATGTTGGGCATATGGGAAATACCAGCTTTGGTGGCATTTTAGTGTTTCCAGTGGAGAGCTGGTTACAGTGAGAGTCAGCTGAATCCTCTCTTAGTCCCAGCATTTCCCAAACTCCTGAGAGCACTGTCTACAGACAGCCAATTCTAGTGAAGCGTGAGAGCGTTGGTCAGAGAATTGGACTGGATGGATCTGTGTTGCCTATTGCCTACCATGGCAGATTCACCAGTAACAGATATTTTATTGAGCAAGGAAAGAACTGGTACTGTGAAGTGACTGACAGTTTTTGCTTACTCCAACACACTCTTTTACATCTGCAGGTGATGACACATCTTCATGTGATTGAGGAACGGATGAATCAAAGCTTGTCTCTGCTCTACAAGGTGCCGTATGTGGCTGAAGAAATCCAGGATGAGATTGGTGAGTGTGAGAGCCAGCCCCTATGCTGCTGTGTAAAGACTCCCAAGTTTTTATATCTAGTGAGTGCCCAAAAGATTGCTCTCTCCTTTGAGGGGGTGTCCTCGAAGACAAAACACTTGGGCTCAGGGAAGATGCTGTCTGGATATTACAAAATAGCCACTCAGAATAGCTTGTTTCCTAGAATTTTCAATGTCTGTTTAAAAAAAAATCAACAATGTTCAGAATAGCAAAGCTGTCTCTCTAAGGGAGATGAAAAAGATCTGTAAAAAAACCCAGATGCTTTCTCCCCTTATAGGTTAATCCCATCTTGCCAAAACCTCTTGCCACATCAAACCTCTTGGCCCTTATTTGAGTCTATGTCTAACCAATGCCTTTCCTGAGAATTCCAGATGAGATACGCAAGATAAAATAACCTGGCAGCCCTTAGAGCAGTGTTCCTCTGCAGTCCTGCCTCAGCCTGTTCAAACCATCTGCCCCTCTCTTTCGCTGCCAGGTTTCATGCAGTTTGTGTAATAATTCCTCTTATTCCTTTCAGATGAGCTGCTTCAGGAGCAGCGTGCAGACATGGAACAGTTCACATCCTCCATTTCTGAGTCCCAGGTGGATGTCAGAGTGAGCTCTGAGGAGAGTGAAGAAATTCCCCTGGATGGCAAACCTTTCCGCCCATTTCAGGTGAAAACCTTCCCAGCCTTGCCTGAAAGTGAAGGTATGTGGAACTGAACATTGGGTTCACTGGTGGTTTTCCTTAGACAGTAGGCTCAGCTGGAACAGAGAAAGCTCCATCTCTTTGGGCAATGTAGAGTAAAGCAGTTGCCCTGACGGGACTCTCACTGGAGAAGCTGTGCTGTGGGTAATGTCTGCTGAGCTGCTCTAATGGTTTTCTGATTCTTCTCTTTGCAAAATTGTCCTCTCTTTTCATTTTGCAGCATGTGTTAATTTCTACGTTGTGTCTTGACTCTGGAATTAATTTTCAGTCTTTAACAAAAATGTTCTTTTGTAATGTTAAATCTTTGTGCTGTGACCTGCTGAAGAGCCGAAGGAATTCCCCTTTTTTTTAATATGTATATCTATTTTTTTGTATCATTGGGTGTTGACAGCTGGTGTGTGCGTGCATATTTATTTTAAAAACACTTGAACAGAGTCCTGAGCTTAAAGCTATAGACTAAAAGCTTTTCCCAGGGTCTGAGTCAGAAATCATGCACAAGCCTTTTTTCCTTTCTCTCTTAATCTCCTTTCTCTGCTATTTTTGTTTTTGTTTTCCCTCCTGCTAGATCCTCAGCCGGATTTGTACCATCCAATGAAAAAAGGTTGGTTCTAAGCTGCTCCCTCACAGTGCTTTCAATCACTCTCCTACCTCCTCAGTGTGTTTGATAGTTTCATTTTAGTTCCATACTCACCTTGATTTTTGCTTCCCTGCTTTCACTTAGATCAGTCATGTTCAGTTTTGCTTGTTTAGGCCTAGTATTAAAGAATCCAGCTAGTCTGAGCATATAATTGTGTATGTTCCTCGCTGATGGGCTCACAAGGGTCTCGGAGTGCCTGGAGTGGCTCTTAGCCCTTGGGAAAGGTGGCCTTGGCCAGTGTCTGCAGTGGTGCTTTGCATCTCTCCATGTGTGACACTTCTCAGATTAAACCTTGCTGTGCTGGTAGGGAATAGTCCAGAGGCTCTTCTGCCTCCTGTGGAACCTGTCCTTGATGCCCCATGACACCACTGAACAAGGAATGAGTGTTCTTCAGGACACAGGCTGTTTCCCATCTAAATGTCTTTATGGAGTGCAGCTAGTACGGGACAGATAAATCAGGAGATTCCTACTCCGTGTTTGTGCTTTCCTCAGCATCACCTTCCCACACGTAGCATCTCTCCATAGCAGCAAAGTGTGTGTGGTTTTCCATTTCTCCCTTAACTCAGGATTAATTCTGCAGTAGCTCAGTGCCTGGTTAAAAAGTGGCTTTAAGAGCAGCATAGGAATATTAGTATTAAATAATGTCTCTGTTAGTGATATGGAATCAGAGAAAGATCAGTAGAAAAGGGAGGCTCTTGCAGAGTAGTGCTGCATGAGCTCTATGTGGAGTAAACTCAATGTTTTAATCTGCCTTTGGTTCCAAATATATTGCATATATCTCAAAGGAGAGTAAAAGATTTTGCTAATAATCATTCCACGTGAGTGCATGTAGTTTTGTAACATGGTGAAGGCCAAATGGTTTGAAACTGTTCTCATTATCCGTGTTTCTCTGCAAATATAAGTCACCTTCATCCCTCTTGTGGAAAGTGTACAGTGTGCTGACCGCTCTGGCAAGAAATGGGAAAGAGTATAGCTTGATTTTTTTTTTATTTATTGAATTTTTGGACAACTGCTTTGTTGACTTGAGGATGATAAATTTGTGCTAGTTCTCCCTGTCTGGGTAAATATAAGAGTCTGTGATGATCTGGGGACAACGTTTGTCCTAACTGGTTCCTCCTGTCCCTTCCCTTTTCATTGAATTGCTCAAGGGCTTTGAGGGAGTTTTGGGTTGGTGGGGTGGGAGGGGGGATTTTGTGCAGGTGTGTGTTTTTGGGTTTCTTTCCCCGTGAGGTATATAATTTAAACTCTGCCTTTGAGCTACATAGAACTGGATCTGTTACTTGGTACAGCACACTGAGACAAATAGCAGAGCTCAGTGCAGAAGCTGAACTCTCAGCCCTGGAGACTGCTGGGTTGGATCCTGAGACTGGAATAAAGCAAACATAGGCCAAAAGCTGATACAGTAGTTCTGTACCAACTATTTGTGGCTGGTTTCTCCTGAAAATCCTAATCACTGACTTCCATAATAATACGACCTGCTTCAACAGTTCTGAGAAGTCAGATTGGCAGTATTGGCTGTGCTTGGAATCTGATTACTGCCTCCGAAGAAAAATGTGATACACTAAAACCTGAGATGCTTCATAGGGAAATGTTATTTCTGTGGCATTTTCAGGCAATACAAACTTGTCACTGTAAAAACTTGCCTTGAGGCCAATTAACCTTTCCTTGCATCTCATCAAAGAACGTGCTGCCAATTCCAGCAGCAGTTGATATAATGCCTTGGGCACCTTGCAAGCTCAGCAGTTTGTGCAGAGGAGGGGGTTTGCAGTCACCAGCAAAGCCTGAAGTGCTGTAGTAGAATTTCCCCATCATTGGAAAGATCCCACTGCGGGTTTGAGGCTTCGCTGTCCTGCTTTTGCACTAGTACATCACAGGTCATTACATTGTCCCTACTGCCAGTGGAACACTGGTGTTCTCCTAACATGCTGTGTTATGTCAGGTCAGGGCCGTTTGCATCAGACTCTTTTACTGGTTTGATCTATTTATAAACACTTTGGATCAAAACAATTTATGCAGAGCCTTCTGTTAATTGATATTCTTCTCTTGAGCCAGTGCTGGTTCCAGCCTGGAAGTGGGATAATAGTGTTCTTGTGCAAAGGCTGGTGTAGTTCTCTGCTCCTCCCTCGCCCCGGGATTTATCGTTTCTGGGCTTGTGCCAGGTATGGGACAGCAGCTCTTTACAGAGCCATGCCAGATGACCTTGGAATTCTCATTCCCGAGGTGCTTGCTAATGTGCCTGACTCCAGCAGAATGGGCAATGCTGCAAAGCGTTCCCTGTATGCTGGCTCTTGGCAGATGGATGTGTGTCCACTCCTGTCCAGGGTCATGGAGGGGTGTTGGTGACCCAGGGTGACACCTGCAGCCGTTACTGTGTGTTATGCCTTGTCTGAGGCCATCTAACAGAACCACTTAACAGTGTGGTTTGTCTGGATTGACACCTCAGCCTGATTTTGGTGATGAGTCCTGTCTGCTCCTCTCATTGCCACCTCATTTCCCCTCATTAACAGCCCTCCTAATCACTTGTCACTGTAGCTTGTGAGCTGCAATCTGACACAACAGCATGAGGACAGGTTAATACTCAGCAGTCTGTGCAGTTAAACACACAATCCATGGCAGCTCTACAAAGAGTAGGTGACCCTTCCAAAATGTTCCTGAGGGCTGATGGGCTCTCCTTGCTCTTTTGGTGCAGGTTCTGGCATGACCGAGCTGGATGGGCTGATTGGAGCTGAAGAAAAAGTGATTAACAGCAAGAACAAAGTGGATGAAAATGTGGTGAGTTCTCCACCTTTATTTTGTGAAGCTAAACCTGCTGTGGACACTAACTAATAGCAGTGGCTTGTTTCCATGTCTTGTTCCAGCTCACAGAATGTCGGTGTGTTCATTATCCATATGGTGTGGGCGAGTCAGTTTGGTGACTGTTGTAGGCTCTTAATAGTGATTAGCATCAGAAGAGTTGTGGGGGGAGGGAAGGAGAGAGCTTCAAGTCTTTGGCAGTCTGCGTCTGAGAACTCTCTGATTTAGGAATGCTTTTCCCAAGCAGAGACCCTTTGATGTCCCTTTGTTTCCACTAGGTAGCTCACTGTATGAACACACCAAATGCTGATGTGTTCCATCTATGTTCCCACGTATTTTTCATGGCAGGGAAGGCCTCACCTTCCTCTGAAGGTGAGCAGTCCAGCAGGAGTTGTCTCTACCACAGAGTTAAGAATTCTCCAGGTTCTAGTGACAGCCACTTTGCCTCAGTTCCATGGGTATAAAAAAATTAAAAAGTCACCTTTTGAGTTTCCTTTCAACACTGTTTTAAAGCCACAGGTTACATCTTACATAACAGAAATGCTGGGTCCAAAGTTAGCACCTATTTTTTAATTGATTTTTTTTTCTTTGGGGCTTTAGTTTGGGGTAGTCTGGAGGTAATTAGCTGTAGTACTATCTCTGGTGTCTGTATAAGAGTTGGAGAACATTCCATGTTGTTCAGAGCAGAGGGGAGATGGTAAGTGGTCCTGAGCCTTTGCTAGCATTCATGAAAGGTCTGTTGTCTGTCTTCCTCTTCCTTCTCCTCCGTGTTTTGTGTGGATCCTTCCATAAAACACTTCTGTGACTGTTTTTAGGTAATTGATGAAACGCTTGATGTGAAGGAGATGATTTTCAATGCGGAGCGTGTCGGAGGGCTGGTGGATGAGCCGGTACGTTTGTGGCTGCTGAATCCGGGGACTGGCAAATTCCTGAAGCTGGATTTTGAGTCCTATTTTTACCATGAATTCAGGGTTTGGTGCCCAGATGCTGCACTGGGGGCTTATGCAGAGTGAAACACAGTACAGCCCTTCAGGCATAAAGATGTGAACACACGTTAGATATTAACTTGACTCCTACTACGAAAGTGTTTTGTGGGATAGAGAAGTGATGTGGGCCAGTGTCTGTCCAGAGCTACTAAGTGGGGAAAGAATTTTGTGTTTGGTATCTTTTGATGAAATATTTAGAGGTGAAATATTTAGGGGTGGAATACTTAAGGATGATATATGTACGATGTCTAGTATATAATCAATCATATCTCAATACTACAGATGGTCAAAGACCTTACTAGTGGCCATGATTTAGGTTTGTTTTCAGCAGTGCATCTCCCTCATTGCTCTTCCTCAGCCCGCTCTGTTTTCTTCCCTCCAGGATAATGACAACTCCCTCCGTGATGACTTCGGCTTCAGCAGCAGTGCCCTTGTTGGGCTGTTGGTGATTGCTGTTGCCATAGCTACTGTTATAGTCATCAGCTTGGTGATGCTGAGGAAGAGGCAGTACGGGACCATCAGCCATGGAATTGTGGAGGTGAGAAACAGCTCCATAAGTGAGGATGAAAATAGTCAGTGTTGAACCACTTGTGTGTGGGGGTAGAGGATGGCAGGAGCTGCCAGGCCGTGGAGAGTTCTGCTTCTGGCTGTGTAGGAATTAACTCTGTCCCTGTGGACACCATCATCACTCATTCCTCAGTGTGCACGTGCTGGCACCTGCCACTCCAGAATTGTATTTGCTTATAACTAGGACTCAATTAGACTTCCCTGGCTGGCTCAGGGTAGGATTTAGCAGTAAATGAGCTTTTCAGGCAATATCTTCAGCAGAGAAGTCGGTCAGTCAATCCATAGCAATTTGTCCTCCCAGCTAATTGATGATTAAGATGTTGTGATTGGCCTAATGCTGAAGAACAGCTCCTTCTTCCTTGCACATTTCTATGACAACTTAATGGAGCCCAGAGAAAGCTGCTTTTCCCTTTGCCCCACCCATGCAGGAGATCATAACAACCTCTAATGAGAGAAGTGGGTCCCTGATTTGCAGTGTTGGCTGAGCAATGACAGATTTGTGAGAACATCCCCACAGGGGATTAGGTGGGCAGGAGGCATCAGCTCCTGAACAAGCAACTCCATTATCTTTTGCAGTTTACCTTTTTTCCCTGTTTACTGCTCACTGTGGTATTCACTCAGTGTTTGTCTGTTGCCTCTTGTTCTGTAGAATCAATCCTGGAAGTGTCTCCTTGACCAGTATCATGTGTTCTTTCCAAAGGTTGACCCAATGCTCACACCCGAGGAGCGGCATCTGAGCAAGATGCAAAACCATGGCTATGAGAATCCCACTTACAAATACCTGGAGCAGATGCAGATATAAAAGAGATGAAGATAGAATAGCCCCGACAGGAAAAGGTGCCGGGCAAAGGGCCAAAGTGGTCCAGTGTTTTGGATCAACTACTGACCAACAGTTGCTTCAAGAGGACTTCATCATACATTCAGAACTCCTGGATCATTAAGACTATAATTACTACTGTAGAGTTGCAATTTCCATTCTTTTAAATGGGTGAAGAAATTATAATATAACAATATGATATATAAATCTCCTTAAATGGGAAAAATGGATCTATTGCAGATATTTGACTGAGATGTAGTTTTGGGGGTTTTTTTTTAATCTGAAAAATACCAGTTCTGTTGTACTGTTGTCTGATACAAGCTCTATATATATAAAAATGGGAAATGTTGATTTTTATTTCTGATAGACCACCTGTATATTGAGGGTTGTTTGTACCAGCCTACCTTGAAAAAAGGAGACAGTTATGGCTCTTCAGTCATTTTGGCTTTTATATATAAAGCATTATTCTTTTTTCCTTTTTTTTTTTTTTTTAGTGAATTTCACTGGGAGTTGCAAAGAGATTAATTTAGGGATAGGAGCTATTACAGCATAAGGAAGCAAGCAATTGGGAATGGTAACTAACAAAACTCCTTATAACAAGAAAAAGAGAAAAAAACCAACACACCCCCCCCCCCCAAATCCCATCTTCATATGCCAGTGGTGTGCACCCTGCTGCTTAGCAGCTCGGACCCTAGGAATCAAGACTCCCTGGAGGCAAGGAGTTAAAAGGCTTCTAGCATCTGTGTTTATAGTTATTCTAGTGGAATGTTAGAACATGGGTTGTGCATACTGATGTCTGCACATTCCCCTTCCAGATTCAGTTCTGCTCTAGAGTTGGAAGTTCTGGTATTGCATTGAAATCCTCTGTTCTCAGCCAGTTTCCTTCAGTACTCACCTGGCATTAATGACCCCCTCTTGCTAGTACTTTCTAATTTCCCCAGCTCTCCTGCCTCACCAACATGAGAAGTAGTTAAGAGCTGCAGGTTTTTGAGCCTTTGCATCTCACTGGGTGATGTTAGGCCAGAAATAACAAATCACTGCAATAACTGGGACCTTGGGAGCTGACAAAAAACAGAGCTCTCTTAGCTGGGAAGGGAAGAGAGTGACATGTTGGGAAAGGGATGCTGCCTGCTTTAAGGGAAATGGGATGCATAGGCCCCAAGAAGACCAAAAGGGGCATTGTTCCACTCACCATCATCATGTCTTTGTAATGCTTGTATAGTTGATGTTAATGCTCACGGCTTTTTTAAATCTGGGGGTTCTGGTAACCTGTGGTGTATTTTTTCTATTTTTTCTGTGACTTTATTTTTTCTTTCCCTTTCTGTGTTTCTTCCCACTATGCACAGATTTACCTGCAAACTCCTTAGTGTGGTCTGTGGGGAATGTACAAAGTTTAAACACATCAATAAACACTTTAACTTCCAGATTGTTTCTTCTCTTTATTCATGGGCTTGCTCTAATTCCCCCTCCTCCCACCATGTCCTGCCAAACTCACAAGACCTTTCCCTGACAGTGAGAAAGACTGTACAGGTATTGATGTATAACCATGCCTGGAGTCTTTTGTGGTATTTCCAGATCCTGATGACCTTCGTGGAGAGGAGGAGGCAGGATGCTAAACCAAGGGCTGGATCCTGAGTAGTTTTATAAGCAGCTGCTGGAGTGCAAGTTGGGGAGAGCTGGGGCTGCTGCTGCCTCTGGCTGCTTGTGGAAGATCCTGCAGATGGTTCACCCCGTTCCCAGGATGCAGGTTACTGCTGGCACAGCCTGTGGGAGCAAGCAGAGCCAAGGCTCTCTGCAGTCAAGCTGTTCCTGTCCCTGGCCATCCACCTGCACTTCCTTGGGAGCCACAGGAACCCTGTGCTGTGTGCTCAGGGCCTGTGGTACCCACAGACCTCAGGAGTGGGGCTGGGCAGAGGGACAGCAGGAAATCCTAGAATTCCTAGATACGAAGGCATGGAAAAAGACCTCACAGTGTCACAGTTTCCATGGTTGATTATTTCAGATCTGGCTATCCACAAGAAGCAAAGTCACAGAGCCCAGGGCAAGAATCAGCGAATTAAGGTTAGTGCTCACTGTATCACTGCTGCTGTTGTTCTATGAGGGGAAATAAGTGGTTTAAGTCTCTCTTCCAGAACACCTGAAACTAACAGCCTGTAAAGCCCAAAGCTGTTTCTGCTCCCATGTGTCATTCCTCTTTATTCTGCTTTGAGATGGTGACCTCAAGCACAGATTCCTCCTCTCTCATCTCAGTGAAATATCCAAAGAGTCATTGCCACTTGAACGTCATTTTAGAGGTCAATAGACAGAATTAATTTTCCTCCATATTGATCTGTGCAGTTACCAATAGGTCTGGAGAAAGAGGGAGAGGAGGAAAAAAGAAGGTTTAGCAATTTTGAACAGGAAGCACTTGGATCATGTTTCTCCTTAAACATGGGCCCCTTGGTTCCATTGGAACCTCTATATTCTGGTTAGGTTATTCAGACACCGAGGAAAAGAGCAGATGCTGTCCTAGAAAATGCCGTCTGTTGGCTTGTCACAACTACTTGGGAAAGATTTTTGATTTTAAACTAAATTTAATTTAAATGATGCCAAAGCATATCTGCAGCCCAAAGCCATTCTTGGGCTGCACCCTCAGGTAGGGTGACCTGCAAGCAAAATAAATTACAGAGGCTGCAGATTGAATTCCAGAATTGAATTTGGATATTAGATTTTTCCTTTGCTAAGTTCTATTAGTCCTGCAAAATAAATGCATCAGGCTGGAGTCAAAGTCTGTTAGTTCCATGCTTTGGCACAGACTGCCAAGCACTTAGGATCGATTATTTAGGATGGATTTTGACCACAGCTTCTGAAAAGTCGTGTTGAAACTTAGCTCCTTGAAGGTGGATGCTAAGGCATGTCCCAAGTGTTCCTGTTATTAGCTGTGCAAGTGGAGGGGCTGATCCTAGCAAAGGGGCGATGGGATACCTTGGGGAAATATCAGCAGTTTCATGGCAGTAAGATGCTTAAAATTAAATGATTCAGAGCACAGTGGAGCAGTTGGTTGGGGGAAGACTTGCAGTATGTTGTAGAGAGCTGCATTTCAACAGAGAAGCTGATTTTAAAGAAAAAGTGCTTTAAGAGGAGCAGCGTAGCTCTGGTGAGGAAACAGGATGTTTAAGAAGGGCTTTTGGGAATGCTGAGCAGAGGAAGTGCTGGGTCGGTTTGTTCCCCTTCTCCTAAAGCTGTTTTTAGCCCTCCTGCAAAGGCACAGTGATGAATGTCAGACCCCTTCTGTGCACAGGAACAAGTGGATGGAATGTGGATGGATTGATTTTACCAGCCTTACTTGTCTCTGATGTCCAGAGCAACACTTGTGTGAAGTGTGGTTTTGATCGTTCAGCCCTGGCCAACAGTAGAGACTAAGGGTGCTCATGAGGAGCTCAAGCAGGCGGTGATGCAGTGCCTGGAGCCTTTCCCTGTTGCCCCACCAAAAGGTGACATTCACCTGATGGAGCACATAAACCCTCCTAATCCTGTGACCTGGGGTGTTCCAGGTAGTGTTTGAGAGCTGCAAGTCTCAAGGTGAGGTGTTCTTTTTGTCCAGCCTGAGTGTGGTGCTTAAAGTTGGTGCCACTACACAGGAATTTGGGTGGTCTCCAGAGCAGGTGCAACTTGGTCAGTGGCATCAGTGGCTTTGTTGTGGTGACAAAGGCTACCAGATATACACAGCGAGGAGCAACAGTGATGAGCCAGAAAAAGATTTTAGAGAACATAGTAGAGTAAGGTAGGGAAAGCAAGGGTGAGTGGAGCCATTCCTGCTTTCAGGTCTCAGTGGGACCACATGCAGATCACATGGCTGTGATCCTCACCAGCATCATGGGGTGGAAGTCTCATGGAACTGTAAAGCAGCAGGGCTCAAAAGCTGTTTCTCCAGTGCAGGAGTCAGAGCATCCCTTATCTTCTGGGCTCTTCTCCATAAATTCATTTATCAACATTTTGATCCCAGCAGGCACTGGTACCTTTGCTGCAGAGGCGGGGAGAAGATTCTGCTGAGCACAGCACCTAACAGAGATGAGGGTTTAATTCATGTATATGTGGTTCTGCAGGAGTGAGTGGGTTAAAAGTGTGAACATTTTGCTGTATTTACCAGTGATCTGTGTAGAGACTGCTTTGTAGCAGGAGCACTTAACCCCTGGCCCAGAGGCTCTCCATGTGTGCTGTCAGGGTCGGTTCATGAAAAATATTACTTCCAGCAGCACTGCATTCCTGAGAGCAATTTGAGAACAGGCTGTGGGCTGAACAAGCTGCTTGTTTAATACCATCAGTCTCTGGATGGCATCAGGGAGGTTCCCTGGGCTTACCACTGAACAGACTCTGGTGCTTGGAGTGTGGGGCTGAAGGAGGTGGGAGGGGCTGGACCCAAGGGAATTGGTGCCATCTCCCCAAAATGTTGCTGTAGGAGAAGGGAATATAGGTGACCTCACCCCTGATAAGTAACTGTGGTGTTAATTAACCAATACAGCCTCGCCCCTGAGGAGTAACAGCTATATCCAGTACGGATGAGTGAGATAAAAGAGGGAGTTAGCTGATAGGGGGGGGATCCTTGAGGAGCACGAAGGAGAGAATCATGAAGCAGGATCCTGGGGAAGAGAGACTCACTGCTGTGAGGTCAGTCGGGGTCTGCAATAAGAGCCTGTTGTTGGAACCTGCAGTTATAGTCTAGCTAAGGAAAAGCCTGCATTCAGAGTCTGCAAACTAATATATGCAGTCATAGTTTAGCAGGAAATAACCAGCAGTCAGAAGCTGCAAGGAAAACCTGCAGTAGGAGCTTGCTGCAGCCAGTCAGTGAATAGTTGGAGTTAAGATGGCTAAGCCATGAAGAATAATAAACCAGGACACTTTTTGTTCTGTGTTTAACAAGAAGTCTGTGCCTCGGCTCATTTTTACCCTCTAATAAGAGGGCTGCTGCAACACCTTTCCATGTGTCAGTGGGAGGGGGTAAAGACACTTAAGGGGTCGAGGTGATGGGATAGAGTCTGTGGAACTTAATACCTGAATTGCTGTGTCTGACTGGAGCAGCCTGGGGATATCTCAGTTTTCTGAATGCTTCCTCATCCTCCCATGTTAGAGCTTCCTGGAGCTCTGGGTCCCACAGCCTGGCTGTGCTGTGGGAAGGTAGGAGCCTCAGCCAAAGTTCTGTTTCTGTGCCTTAGATTTCCCCATATGATCCCTGAATGTGAGAGCTAGAAGGAGCACGGGGAGTCAGTTTACCTGCAGATGATCCTCCTAACATCCTCAACATCCCTGCAGTCTCTGCGACAATATGAGCTGGTCCAAATCCATCCTCTGGACCTGGGCTGAAGGCTACTCTGGAGGCAGGAACTTCTCAGGAGTGTCTCACCTGTTTCATGTGAGAGCAGGGATTTCCTTCCTCCTCCCCACCTGCTCCCTGGGAACATTCCCTGGCAGGCAGCACATCTGTTCCCTCCTCTGAGTCCCTGCCTCCACACCAGGGGCTTTTCTCTGCCTTACCATGCAGCAGGAAGTGAAAACCTGAGACTTTGAATGTGTTTACTCCTGGCTTTGAACTTTCTGCTCATCCCATGTAAGTGACTGTGAAGAATCTCTTCCTGTAAGACATATTGCTCTGATGTTGAAGAGGCTGGGGTGCTTCTAGTTCTGGTGCTCTGGACAGTGTCAGTGTGGGGTAAGGGAGATGCAGATGGTTGATTTGGATTTAATATCCCTTCTGGATTATATCACAGCAGCTGTTTAGTGTATCCTCCTGCAAGGTCGCTGAGAGGAAGGGCTCTGTCTATAACAACCTCAAAAAAAGAGGGAAATTCTGGTCTCTTGGATGGTGCCAGGGTGCATTTATTTTATTTTTTTTTTAGCTGAAAGCACAGGCACTTCAGAGAAAACACCTGCAGGGAGAAAGTGTTGTAAAGGCTTCTGAGCAGAGGGACTGGCTCCCTCAGCTGTTCCCTGGGTGGCTGCTGGGATTGAGACTTGGCACAGACCTGCCATCCTGAAGCTGGGCTTGGTGCTTCCAGGGTGTGTTGGTGAACATCTGGCAGAGGGCCTGTTTTTAGAGCACCTTGGTTGACAAGAGGCCTTGCAGATTGGGCTTTTGGTGTTGCTGCCTGGGTTTGCAGGGTGTGTGTGCGAAGGGTAGGGAATGGGCTGTTCTCCTGTGTGTTGACCAGGCCCCCTGCTTCCTGCAAGGGAAAACAGGGGCTGGCACTGCCTCACCAAACGCAGGGTGAGGAATAATTGTTTTATCAGTGTGGTGATCTGGCAGGGAATAATCCTGCAGCTGGTGGAGGCTCATGGAGAAATGAAAGCTGGAAGGAACTTCTGGAGGGCATCACACTGAACTCTCAACTTGGGTCAGAGCAGATCTCTGGGTGGTGGAATGTAACATTTCCTTTTTCAGCAGCAGCTCCCCTGCCTGTATCCATGGGTTTTGGGGCAGGAAAAATTATGTGATTTTCTGAGGCCAGGAAAGTCTGAAGGGGAATCCCTATTTCACCTTGAGAGCAGGCCACAGGGAAATATAATCCTTTTTTCCTCCTCTGGGCAAACTTATTTGTGTGCAGCCCTTTTTCTGGGACTCAGCCCTTGCTGTGCCACCTTTTGGTGTCACTTTTTTGGATGTAATGGGATAATCTGTTTTAGATTTTGTGTTATCCTTTGAAGATGAAATTATGGACATGAGTTTTCAGCAGGCACAAGGAAGGAAATACTCCTTATGGCCATGTGAGTATTTGGATACTGGAAAAGAAATAAACTGTGGGTAAAGTAATGATCCAGCCATTCTCTGCTGGGCTGGACTCCTGGTGGTTTGAGGTTTTTTTGAGAGGTGAATTTTGGGTTTGCCCCTTTCTGGTGACACAAGTAAATTACTGGAGCTCACTCCAGGTACTGAGAATCAAGAACTAGACTGGGACTATCCCAAGGTTTGGTCACCAGCCTTCAGCTAATCCAGCTACTTAATTAATAATCCTTTTTGTACAGCGTGGGCCTGATATTTCTCAGACTGAGAGATTTTAGCTGGCTAGCCTGAAAAAGTAGTAAGAATTAGACAATAAAGTTTTTTAATGCTCTTCACCTTCTGAAATATTTAGAGTCTCTCATTTTTCTTGTGTCCTACAATGACAGTACAGATTATGTGTTTAGTGCCTTTCTCTGCTCAGTAGCTCTGGGCATGTTGCTTGTTTTGCCTTTTGTTAATTGCTTTCTCCTTGTTTTGAAGAGTGAACACCAAAACCAGCTTTTTGGGTTGAACTTGTCTTGGGGGTTGAGGCTGTGTTTTTATTTCTTCCTTTCCTTTTCTTTGCTTGTTACCAGTAGAATTTTTCCCATTGTGTTGCTAAAGATGCACTGATTGCTGGGTGCTTGAGGCAGCTGGGAAGGGAAACTCACTCACTGGGCGGAGCCATCGGATGGTGACAATGTAGCTGTTTCTTAGAAAAGAACTCATTTGCTCCTGCAGAAGTCCAGCTTGGTCCTGTTTTTCTTCTGGTGTGAGGTGAGCCTCTGCTCCTGGGAGCAGCTGCTGAGCTGGGATCTTGTTATCCCCTGCCTCACTAAAAGAGGAGCCCCTCGCCGTGCTGGGAGCAGGGCTGCTGTTGTCCCGCCCCCCTGCTGTTCCCTCAGCACTGCTCCGAGTTTCTCACTACTCTGTAGCCTGCACCCCACCCCTGCCTGCCAAGACCTCCCGGTCTTCAGCTCCGCAGTTTCTGATTCCATCCCTTCCATCCCTTCCCATCCGGGACAGAGCCGCCATTCCCGCGTGCTCCCCGCGCCGCCCCACAGCGCCCCCTGCCAGCGCGGGGGATCATCGCCCTGCCCACCGGGAGCCACCAGCGCCCCTGGCGGCCGTGACAGGAACTGCACCAGGGGAAAGTGCCCGCGGCCAGGGAAGCTGTTACCGGGTTCCTGCTTCTCTTTAATATTAATGCTGCAGTTGTTGTTGTTGTTTGTTTGTGCTGTTAAACGTAGCAGGAAAGAACTGTTACCTACCCCCCCATACCTCTGCCTGAGAGCCCTTTAATTTTCTAAATTATAATAGTTTGGAAGGAGGTGGTTTGAATTCTCCATCCCAAGGGAGGCCGTGCCCTCCCCAGCAGACACCTGTCTTTCAAACCAAGACAGCTTGAAGGAGCCTTTGTTTTTCAGGATGATGCATCAAGAGCTACAAGCCACAGATGAGAAAAGTCCTTGTAATATAATTTCAGGCCTATTTGCTTAAGTTTCTTTTTAAAAAAGCAGAGAACACTTGAATTTCCAATGGCCCAGTTTGTGCTCTGAATCACACTCTGGGTTTAAGATGGTGCATTTATTCCTGTGCTGTCAGTTCATATTTTTCCAAGACACTGGGTATTTGTGGATGTTCAAGTGTTCTTTATTTTTACAGACTATACATATATGTGTATATCTATTTGTTTTTATATATATATATATATATATATATATAAACTAAATAACTTGGGAAGTGTCTATCCACTAGAACACTTCCTTGGTGTATTTGATGTATCTTGCTGAATAAAGGAGCTTCACGGTGGAAATCCTGGTGATTTTCTTCTGATGAAGGACTTAGAGTTTGACTCACTTGAAAGAAGTTTTGATATTCTGTGGTTTTGGATGCCTAATACACCAGAGGACCGCACTTCCAGGGTGTGTTACTTCTTTTACTGGGGGAGGGGAGGCTTTTTATTGATGTATTAACTCTAGGGGAGGAGGAGGGGCTGCAATTTTAATTTCTACTGTAGTAAACATCAGGGCAGAACCTATTCAGGGGTTTAGATTTTGGCTGAAGTGGGACAAGTCTGGGGGAGCTGGTGGTGTTTGGATTTTTTTATTTTTTTGTCTTTAAATATATTTTTATTTTAAAAATAAAAATTAGAAGTGAAAATATAAATAACTGAAAAAAGGAAAAATAAGGTGAAAATTAAAGTAAATAACAATAAGTGAAAATAAAAGTAAGCAAAGCTTAAAGCAAAAATTTGAAGTAAAGCAAAAGTTATTTTTACTTTTTAAAAATAATTTTAAGGGTGTTGCAGTTTGCTTGAACAAAGATCCCATGCACTTGGTCTAAATAACCTTTAATTGTGAAGCTTCTCCTCTTCCAATTAAACACAAAACACAGAATAAACGTTCTCTATCCAAAGAAGAACAGGAATTTCTTTGCCCACAAAACAGCTTTACAGTCATGTTTACACATAGAATGCTGTCTGAGAGCTCCAGCTCTGCTGTTAAAGCTCGTCTAAAATATAAAACTGGTTTTTACAGAAGCTCAATCAAGTAATCCATGTGCTCAAGTGATAATTAATCAGTTGGTTAATTAAACTCTACAGCTGTGCCTCCAGGAGTTAAGCTAGGAATTGCATCTCCAGTTCTTATTTTGCCATTTAAATCCAAAATTTACCTGGAATTTGCTACGGAACATCAGGAAACTTAAATTGTACACAGATATGTACACAGTAACTTAACTTCCCTTCAGTCAATGATTAAACCAGCAGCTGAGCATCTTCCATTCTTCATTGCATCCCTAGGAAAGACAAGGATTTTAGGCCAGCTTCTCTTTTTGCTCCCATCTTCCAAAGGCTTCTGTAACAAAAATGTTTGATACAACATTCGGTTAAAGCAGAACTACAGCACAATACAAAAACTTCTTAAACCTAAAAAACTCCCTCTTTTAAACCCCAAACTCCCTCTTTTTAAATCGCTAAACCCTCTTTTAACCCAACTAAAACTCTCTTTAGAACCAAACAAACTCAAGCTCCTGGTGCTGTGTAGAACATTACACAATCTAAAACATATACATTCAATTTCAAGGTAAATAAACGTGAAACTGATTTAGTTTAAGAATAAAATTTTCTGCTTCTCTGACACTGCTGGGGCCCAAGCTGTAGTTAAGACCCAGCTGTCACCCTGGTTTTTCAGCTTTCTGATGTTTTTACTTTTGGAAATTCCTTTCTCATGAATTTTGCTGTAAATAAGAGACTTGTGTATGTTAGGTTTATCTTTGTTTTCATTCCTTCTTCGAGGAAGAGATCTCTTGATGGACATCTGCCTTGGCCAATGTGATTGGAGAGGTGTTAACTTTGCCTACCAATCACTGGGCTTATTTGAAATACTATATAAAGGAGTCAGAAATTTGAAATAAACTTCTTTTAGCTTTTGGAACTTCACCGACTCTGTGTCTCTTCATTTCGTGTCCTACAGTGACACCCAGCCCTCACCTGAGCTATGTCACAGCTTGTCCAAGTAGAATTTTTTTTCTGATAGATTGCAGAATTAGGTGGGTTTTGTCCATTGTATTGCAAATAGAGTCTCTCAGTGAGGAAGAGCTGAAAGAAACAAGAGCTGCACCTTGTCCATCAGATACCAGCAGCCCACAGGAGGAAAAAAGAACCACCTAAACCCAGAAAGAAAGGACATTTTTTCCACCTTTTCATGGCAGTGACAGCACTCACCAGATGATGGAGCAGCTGATGGAGCACTGGTAGCACATTGTAGGGCAACACATCAGGTCAGCAGAACAGATGAAGCACAAATATGCTGCAAATCAATTAAAAATTATGGGTTTGGATAGATTCAAATAACACCTCTCTAATACATATCAATGCAAGAACTACATTATTTCCCAACAGGATCACGCTTCATGGCCTGCAGGAAACATAAATATTATTAAGGTTAATAAACAGGGCAATTTGTTTGGTGAAATGGTGGCACACCTGGATTTTTACATTTTATTTTCCCCCACAAAACACAGTCACTGGTATCTGTTTTCAAAGCAGTGCTGGGAAAAGAAACACCTACCAGGAATCCATAAACATGTCAGGAAAGAGGTGAGTGATGTGAGTACTATGAGACTCCACAGATGATACAGCCAGGGGAAAACTGTATATTTTTCAATTATGCCACTCTAACTCTTACGATTCATTGTATTTGAGCATCTCATTATACACATACATTCATTCAACTGTTTGGTGGTCTGAAGTTTCATGAAGTACAGTGGAAATACATTAACAATTAACAATGAGTTTATCACCTGTTACACTGTGTAACTCTTGTGGGAACCCAGAGCATCCTTGAAGCAGGAGCAGCCTCCTCTCCACCAAACACTTCATGATCACCACCCAGGCACACCCAAGAACCTCCAGTTTCCCAAGAAAACTACTCCAACCAGAGCTGGAAAACTTTCCCCTCCTTGGCAGCACTTTTGCAATTCTGTTCCCTTCTCTGGGCAATCTCTAGCACCACGTCTTCCTTGTAGTAAAGGACCCAAACCTGAACACGCTATTTGAGGTGCAGCCTCACCACAACCTTGGATGGGATCCAGGTTGTGCATCCTCAGACAAAAATAACCATGTACTGCTGACTGTTGTTTCTTAAATCACTTGAGTTAATAGGCAAGAAATGCATTAAGATTTTTTTAAAAAAGAAGATAAAGTAATGAAAAATTATAAATTCTGGAAGAGATGAGTGACCTAGAAAATCCAGTTGTCCTCTGAACAGCAATTGCATTAAGTTTGGAAGCTAAGTTTAATAATTGAGCTGAAACAATAGATTTTAGTCGTGCTTAAAGTGCTAATTTCAACTCTTCAAACTGTGAATCTCCAGCAAATGTCTCAGCAACAACAATACAAGGTTTTGCATCCAGACCTGAGTACTGAGGGTCTGTAAAGCAGCACTTTTCCATATGGTCTCAAGCCCTCTGGTTTCTTTGCCCTCTGGCTGAGGCAAGAGGATACCCAAGTTACACCCAGCCATTCTCCAAAGGCTTCTATGGCCAGTTCCTCCAGGAAAAAAGCCTGTTTCTGACCAGCAGCAGAGGATTTGTGGACATGGGAAAACTTACCATGACATTCTCCCAGCCCTTGCTGTGAGACAACTTTTGAATTCAATCTGGAAGTGCAAAACCCTAACTGTATTCATTCCAAACACTTGAGCACATATGTTCTGGATACCTCAATCAATTCTCCAAATTTAAATGTGGAGCAGAAAATATTTGTCATCAAAGCCACCAGTCTTAGTGTTTCTGTGTGCCAATAGGCAAGAAAAAAGGTAAAATGCAGGTAAGAATTACCTTACCTTAGATCCTGGCTTGTGCAGCATCATTTAAAGCTTAACAATGTGTGAAACAACAAAGAGACGCAGCCTTGCTTTCTGGCAAAGGTATTTTCAGGGAAACACAGCCCACAGGCCATGGAAAAAGAAAATCATCCACATCTCTGCATCTCCCTGGCCAACAGTGCAAACAGACCACAGGAGCTATGCAAGGAATTGAATGTTCTGTCAGAAAATAATAGGAACAGCATCTGTCAGGCCTGTGTATGATAAATAATGAGGTCCCCAGTAATTAAACTCACCCAGGCACACATCCTAGCCCACCTTGGAGAGGCAGGGTCTGCAATAGAACACGTGTCCAGCTCTCACCTATTTCAGGGTGACCTATGTCCACAGCACAGGACCAGCAATGGTTTTGGGTGGACAGTGGGGACTTTACTGATCACTTGCACCTTGTCTAGTCATGGAAACGCAGGAGGGTATGGGTTGAAAGGGACTTTAAAATCATCTCATTCCAACCCCCTGCCGTGGGCTGACTCTCTACTCAATGAGTTTTATTCCCATCAGGCTTCACTGGGAGAGATGTTACAGGAAATATCAATCCCACACCCAGGCTAGCTGGGAACTGTTCAACAAACACAGCCACAGCCTCAACAACCTCATGTCTTCTTTCTACTCTGTTGACATGATGAACATTAGTCATATCTCAAATACGGGGCAGCTCCACCACCTAACATGGTAAAAGTAATTTTGGGTGCCCCGTTCAAGGAAACCCTCTTGGGCTTGGAGCGTGATGCCACTGAACCTGTTAGAACACACAGCAGGAAGATTATTATTTGCTCTTACTTATATTTATTCAAAGAAAGAAGAAATATCACCAACAAAACCCACATTTTATGCAGCAAAATCCTCAGTAAGAGATCCAGCACTGCAAAGTGGAGAAAAAAAAACAACAGGAAAAAAGTAACATCAGTCGATCAAATGGGAGATTGTTTTTCCCCTTCTTTTCAATCCAAGCTCAGTACACCAGGTTGTAAACTCTGCACTGAGCCTCCCATTAGCAGGAGCGAGTCTATAACAACTTGACACAATGTCCCAGGAGGATTATTAACAATGGGAGCACATCATCTCCATGGACCACAATACAAGCTCTCACTCCAGTACTGGAGATCCACAACAGCGCAACTTAAAGGCGACCATATCCTGGAGAAACCATTGCTCAGGAGGGCAGCCTGCTTCAGAATCCCAAATAACCATCCTCTGTGTGTGAGTGCCAAACTTGGGAGCCTAAAATATTGCACTTACTTGGTTTTCTTTGCTCCTCAAGGGTTTTATTTGGATGCAAAGCGTTGGTCTTCTTCCAGTCCTTCTCCAAAATGAGAAAATATAATGATAAAATACAAAAATAAAAATAAAATGCAAAATAAAACATTAAATAGGCAGTACTCCCTCTTCCAGGGAGCTCCCATGGAGCTGGGAATTGCAACTGATTTGAGCCAGGGGGAATCTTTCTTTCCTCCCAGCCTGTGCAACACAGCAGGGATGTGTTCAGACTAATCTGGCTCTTGCATTTCTTAGGGGAATACAGTAAAGGTGTTAGAAGATAATAAAATCAATGCTGTTTGTGCTTCCCTGTTCAGCCAGCCCAGCCCTCAGCCAAGGGCATGGCACAAACATTTTAGATGCTGATGATGCACTTTTGGACGACGATTAGTGATGTTTTTGCACTAATCCTCCTAATGCTATCTTTTAAATTCGGTTTTGTTCTCGATGTCCCTGCAGGAAGGATCTCCCCACACACTTCTGCTGCAAACAAAAGGAGACTCCAACAGCAAGGCAGACACCTGTAACTGGAAGGTTTTGGTTGGAAATGACCAGCTCCAAGGGGGGAATAAAAGTGTTGGAGAAAAACTGAGATCACTGTAGGGCTCTTAGAGACTTACCAAGACCATCCATACACCCACCCCCAGCCAGCTGAAACCATCCTTTCTCTTCAAGGGTCTCTCTTTCAGCTGAGCCCTCTGGTGCTCCTGGAAGATGGGATGTTGGCTGGGCAGACCCCTGGCTCACATGGCTAACCCAGCTTCTGATGATAAACAAGCAGGAGAGCAGCTACCCTGTATCCTTTCCATCCAGTGGCCACCCATCCTTCCCTAGGCAGATTTGTCCACATTAAATCGTACGCAGTCCTACCCCTCAGATATTTCATCCACCATCCAAACCATTTTGAAGCCAACATTGCCTTAGCCTGCAGCATGGTGTTCAGGAGATCCATAGAGGAGAAGTGTTAAAGCACTTTATTGGTGATCACAGGTACTCTGTACATTCAGCTTTGTACAAAACCTTCTCCATTAACACCAGAGTGAGTGACAGCCACCAGGAGCTTTGAACGCTGGCTTGGCTCCCTTCTGAGGAAACAGAAGGGAAAATATTAAAAAAAAAAATAGTCAGATTTGCCATACAACAGCAAATCAGTCCTGAGGTCTTCAGCCTGAGCTGCAGCTCAGAATTAAGAACTCATGGCTACCAAAGGGATGCACAAAAAAAGTCTTCGCATCCCCTGCCGTGCTCCACCTCGGGGTCCTGCCTCCTACTTCTGATGCTCCACTGTCAAGTGCTGCTGTAGTTTATCAAGACTCATTAAAAACCTCATCTCAAGAGCTCTAAACCATCAGGGAAGAGATTTCCATGCCCACCACAGTCTCATTTGTCATCTGAGCTGCTCTCTGGCAGCAAGGCACCACCGGAGCTCTTCTTCCCTCTCTGGAGGCACAAGCCACAGTCCAACTCCACATCAATGTCCCCAAATTTCAGCTGGCAGGACTCATTGCAGCTGCAGGAGAGACAGTGACAACGGTCAGTGACTTGTGGGTAGTGAGAGCCACTGGCTCACCCCACCCCACTCACCAGATGTGCTTCTGCTCCATGGTGGCACAGAGCCCATCCTTTCCAGCCCAGCCATGCTCCCACACTCCTTATCCCAGGACACATTGGTGAATGCATTTCCCAGCCTACTATTGGGTCTGAGTATTGCTCTTGGCCACCCCAGCCCATGCACTGTGCCAAGACCCCCTCATACCAGTGGGATGTGGCGGCATTGGTGGCCACAACGGCGAGAGCACCCAGGTAGTGCCAGCAGAAGCACATGGTGAGGAACAAGAGGTTGCTGGAGTCGCTCTGATCCCAGCCTGGTCCTCCCCACGGAGGGGACAGCACAAACCCAATCTGGTCACAGATGAAAAGAAGTCAGGCTTTAGCATATCCTTCCTGTTTCCTCCTGATTTTAGCCCACTTGGCTGCAGCTGACTGTGGAGGCACCATAACCCCAAGTAACACCTAGGGCACTGCCCTGGATTCCCCAACCACTGACACAAGGGTGTCAGAAGGAGATGAAGTCTCTGCAGATAATCCTTCAGGCTTGCAGTGCAAGCCCAGCATCCTGGAAAAAGGTGACATCCCAAAGGTGATATTGCCAGTCTGTGCATTTCCCCTAGACCAAAAGCTGGGCGATTACATGAGAGATTTCCAGATGTTTGTAGTTACTTGGAACAAGCAGAGGAAGAAAATGGACCTAATAAAATTAGTAACAATTCATGATTGTGGTTTCCTTCCCTTGTGGGCTCCGATTTCCATTTTCCATTCTTTCCAGGTCTGTCCATGCTGCTATATTACACATGCACTTCATAATGGCAGCTCTGGCCCTGAGCCTCATTTCCTCTTCTTATTTACAAAGGTGTTTGAACAGCCTACAAGTTTAACCCAAACAGATGTACCTAAAGGGGCAGAGCAGCCCCACTCCACTCACCTTCCTGGGTGCAAAGATCTGAGGAGAATGCTGGATACGCACTGACCTGCCAAAGCCAAGAGCCCTGGAGAAGGAAGGAGCTGGTCCTGAAGGTCTCCAGGATGATGTGGTCTCGGAGGAACACCTCTAGGAGGGCACAGAGGGCTCCGGCAAAGATAGCCACAGCCAGCAGGGAGTGGAGGTGCTTGTCCAGCACAGCATTGCTGTAGTCACGGAAACAGAAGAGCAAACCTGCCAAGATCCACCCTGTGTTAGCAAAGGATACTCTGGGATTTGTTCTCTTAAAAAAATCATCTGAAAACTCACTCTTATGCTCCAGCCCTTGCCATGATCTGCCTTGAGGGGAAGAACCAGAGAGCCACCAGCTGCTGTCATCACCTTCCCTCTGCTCTGACCAGGCAGCCCTAGCACTGGCTCTGCTTTGCTCCCGAGGAACCTCTGTACCTGTGGAGGTCCCTGTGCCCCGGTACCTGTGGGGATCCCTGTGTCCCAGCCAGGGCTGCAGGAAGAGCACAGGGATGGGCAGCTTGAGCTCAAAAGGTGGTGAGGAGTTTTGTATCAGGGTCTGTCCCTCTGCATCCAACCAAGGCAGAGGGATGACACCTTTGTGTAGCTCCAGACTGAGAGAGCTGGTGGCCAGCAGAAGCACAGACCCCTCAAGTATCCCCTGTGGCATCCAGCTATGGCTGGATCCATATTGAAAAGGAGCAGAGAGGTCCATTTGTCACATAGCCAGTGCCACTCTGCGTCCACACCCCCTCCAGGTCTGCCTTTGTGGCCCTCAGACTGCCCAGGAGCTGTCACACCCATGAGCATCGCAACAGTTCCTTATGCCATGTCCCCTCCTCCCCTAGCACCAGGTGCAATTCACCTTCCACAAGCAGAGCCAGGGACAGCGAGAGCCGGTCCAAGCCAGGGGGCAGCTTGAGCGGGGAGTGCGAGACCACGTCTGTGATGCCGGAGAGGAGGAAGAAGAGGTAGATGGTGGAGTAGTGCCAGGAGGTGAGGTCAGTCCAGCTGTGCGTCTTGGGGCTGTACAGCTGCAGGTGGGGACCAGTGGGGACAAACTGCTCCACCAGTATCCCTGGGCAAAGAGAGGAAAATCACTTTTCCTTATACATGTGGAAATGACAAGCCTGAATGAATGTTTCTTTGCAGGTGTGAAGCCGTAGTGGTGCTTGCCCAGGAGAACGACAGCAAGCTCCTCATCCCAGGGCATGCCACAAGCATGTCCCTAAGCCCTCCAATGCCAGATGTTTCCCACTACAAACAGGCCCAGCGCTGCTGTGCCAGTAGATATTGGGGCAGAGACTCACCATCACCCTCTCTTACCTACTAGAGCAAACAAAGCTTTGACGATGCCTTCAAAGACCTCTGTGCGCCCATGGCCCAGCTGGCCCTCGGCACCACCTTTCCTCCTGAGGTACTTCAGGGGGTACCGCACCGACCACCACAGGCCATAGGTGAAGAAGAAAGTGCCCCGGAGGGCACTGCCCAGAAAACTTGTTGGCATTGGGCTCATTCTCTGGACCTGCAAGGACAAACAGTGCCTCAGGACCAACCTAAAGCATCCCCAAGGGAGTTGTTGGGCTGTTCAGCATCCCCAGGGATGCACATCCTGACAGAGCAGGTGCACGTGGCTCAGCTGCAAACAGGGAAAATCAGAAATGGAATAGCAGCACAGGGAAGCTGCCACTCTGCACCACTGTGTATATGTGTATATATGTATTTATGTGGCTGCACATAAAATCATCAGGACTTCATGCCAGAAAACAATACAGTAGTGCCCAAAAAGCATAATAACTATTGGAAGAGGAAACATAACAGAGCTGTTTCCGATAAACAGCAACATGACAATTATTTCGTTAGACAATAAACTTGCTCCAAACGAGGCAATTACCAGGGTGTGAATGTAGTACTGGATTAGGAGCTCCAGCCAGTGAAGGCTTTTCTGGGCTGTGCAGGAGGAGGCCACCCAGGAACCATTAACATTTGGGAAATGAGCCTCATGCATATTCCACACAAACTTTGTGTGGCACACAAGTGGTGATTTGACACAAGAGATTTCCTCTCCATAGGAAGAGCTCAAAGACTAAAAGCATAAAAAAAGCCTTGACTAGGTCAGATCAATGCCAGAGTACCAACCAAGAAGAATGGAGAGGAGCAAAGGTACAGCAAATTCATATCCTGCAAAGTATTTCATCCCATAGCAAAATTCCTTAGAAAAATCCCAGTGTTGCAAGCACTGAAAGGAATAAGTCATGATCTAAGTGTTTCTAGCATTGTTTTACCTGGGGATGTCTCGTTTCCTCCAGAAAGACCCCTCTCCTTGCTTTCTGTAAGCTTCTACCACCTAAGGAGGACTCACTGCTTTTCCTCCTCATGTGCTTTCTGGTCCTTTTCTGCAGCTCAGGTGCACACAGAGGAAGGCATTACTCATCCCAAAGCTTCCACACTGACCTGCCCTTGTGTCACAGATCACATCTTCACTGTTTATAAATACCGAAGGAAATCACAAAGGCTGGATGAACAACTCCAGCACGTTCTCCGAGTCCTCCCACGCTAGAAAGTAATTAGGCACTGCAAACAAGGGTAGGATGTGGTGTGGTAAGGGCCTGAGGTGAGGGAGAGCTCTGCAAGACGTTCCAGGTCGGGTTATGGCTGCAGAGCCGGCGTGGGTCAGACTGCCTCAGCCCTGTGTGGCAAACACAGGATTGGAATGTAGAAACCATTGCCATCCTTTGCATCTCTGGGACACAGGCACTCTGGGAAAGGGGTTCCCAAATCTGTGCTAAGGTTTCGTTTCAGGATGGAAATTACTAAACAGCCTTTCAGGTAGCTGAGAAATGCCCCATCCAGGAGCTGGGGATCAGGGATGGCTCCCTGCTCTATGTTGGCACTTGCATTAGGGTGAGGTGGCCGATGCCCCAGGAGAACCCACATCTTTCTTGATTATACCCCTGGGCATCCCTGCCAGGACACTTATCTTCCCTGCACAGACATGTACATACCAAGTGACTAACAATAAAGCACATTTAAGCATAGCACAACTGTATGATACATAACCAAATTTCACCATTGTCCTACTTGTGACTGCAAGGGCAACAGCCTGAAGTTGGAGCGCACCCTGATCAAAAGACTCGTCAGGAATGTTAATTTGACATGATGAAGTGGAGGAGAGAAGGAGAGCAGAGACATCCCAGAGCCCAGAAATTACAAACGTGTCCCACCTGCAGCCTCAGAGGCTGCTCCAAGCCATGCCAGCATCCAGGATTAACCCCGGGATCTGCCACCCCACATCCACCTGCCATCTCCACCTTCGTCTGAGTTACCAGCAGACCCAACCTGCTGTTTCAGAACTGTCCCTGGAATCTCCTACCCTGACCATCCTTCTCCCCAGCTAAGCAGTCTCGCTCTTCCTTGCAGTGCCAGAGCCCTCTTGCTTCACAATCCCCCTGCAGCCCAATCCAGCAAGGCTTTGGGGAGTTTTCACAAGACTTCTTTGCTTCCCAGCAACTGGAAACAGACCTTCAACAGCCACCACAGATCCCAGAATGGTTTAGGCTGAAAGGGACCTTAGAGTTCATTGAATTCCAACTCCCTGCCATGGGCAGGGACATGTTCCACTGGACCAGGTTGGTCCAAGCCCCATCCAACCTGGCCTTGAACACTTCCAAGAATTCAGCCATGTCCTGGGGCATCTCTCTTGTAGCAGAGATATCTCAAACCACCATCAGATAAGGAGAAGTTTACATGTAACTCACTCACTCAATCACATTAAAAAAAAGAAAAAAAATCCCACTTCCTTTTATAAAACAGCCACTATTCTACAGTGAAAGCAGACATTTCCAAGCAACAGTCCACATGCACAGCTCACATTTTTGAAGCACAGAAAAGCAACTTCCCGCATTCACAGAGCCCCTTGACCAGCCCAACAAGCCCAACCCCTACAGCCCTGACCCACTGGCTTTCTCCACTCCAGCTTTGGAGCCCATGCTCACATAAAAGCTCATTTAGCTCCAAATAAGTGGCAGCCAGGAAAGAGCAGAGACATCAGGTTATTTATTCCTCCTGGGAGCTGGTCTGTCTGTCAGAGCACTTGAAATATGGCTGCAGACAGAAGTTATTACCTGAGCTGCCCTTCTCTCTCCACAGCTTTCAGGCTGTGATGCTCCTGCCTAATCACCATCCAGGAGCTGCCTGCTGTCCTTCCAGAGCTGTGCCTGACTGCTCGCAGCCTCTTCAGGCTCGGCTTGGGAAGGACAGCATTCCTGCACAACTTCCAGGCTCTCCCTGGAAGCTCCAGATCCATCACCATCCATGATTTTGACCTTGCCTGCTCCAGTGGAGGGGATTGCTGCTGTCTCTCTGGATACACCAGCACTTCCTACAAGCACCTATCAGCATTCCAGGACAGCCAACTTGTGTGCAGAGGGCAAGCTCAGCACCTGGCTGCAGACATTTGGGAGGGTCTTCTCTTTGTGAATCCTGCTCCATCCTTGGACACTTCCAGGCATGGGGCAGCCACAGCTTCTCTGGGCACCCTGTGGGCACCCACCCTCACAGGGAAGGATTTCCTCCTAATATCCCATCTAACCCTGTCCTCTGGCAGTGGGAAGCCATTCTCCTTGTCTTGGCACTCCAAGAGTCCCTCTCCAGCTCTCCTGGGGCCCCTCTAGGCACTGGAAAGGACTCTAAGGGCTACCCAGAGCCTTCTTCTCTTCTGGCTGAACAACTCCCATCCTCTGCTATGATGCAGCTCCAAAGCACAATAACCCCCCTAAAAAGGGCTAAAGCCAGAGATTTCTGGCACCATTAGCACCACTTCCACCAGCCTCACCCACAGCTGTCATCACACTGAACCTCTGTCTCTCATGGATGTTGTCCCCATGTCCCTTCTTCCCAAGTTCCAGCAGCCACATCCATCCCATGGCACAGCTGCTCACCAATGTATGGATGGAAGAGTTTACCTGTGAGTCTTGCCTGTCCTTCTCCCTCTCCAGATGTGTCAGCAAGGAAGTTATTACTCAGAAGAGGCAGATAAAGGGAGAAGCCACCATGGGGAGGTGTCCCTCAGACAGGATGTTTGGAGACGAACATCCCGTGGGCCAGTTCAAAGTACCCTGAGTCAACCACCTTTCACAACCTGGGCCACCTCCTGTCTGCTATTAAAAAAACAGCCAACAACTCTCCTGGAGTCTGCCAAAAAAATCAGGATAAGCAGCCAATTTCTGTTCCCATGGCAACCATGTATATTCAGGTGTTAGGATGGGGTTGGGGATGACCAGAGGGTGGGGGAAAGAGCCAAGAAAAATAAGGCAGCAGCAAGGTCTGTCAGGCCTCTGCTGGGAATCTGTGAACTGGGTTGCCAGGGACATGATAACCCTTTTAGGGGGTCCAGTCTTATAAAACTTGACTGAGGATAGGAGATTTTGGGCCAGGATTTTGGCCCTCTCTCCCTCAAATGATGGGCAGACAGGACATAGCAGCCTGTTCCCACTCCTTTTTTCCTCTCTAATAAACACTGCCCTTCACCACACAACAACAAACACAAGCCACCTCGAAGCTGCTGCCCATCCCACTGATGGCTGCAGAGATGAGCAGTGCAAATAAACACCTCAGGCCACCCAAATGTTCCCATGTCCTTCCACAGCATCGAGGTGATGGTGCAGAAACATTCAGCATCATCCGAGAGCACTGCCCAAGACCCTGACCCTGGGGCAGCCACATTCCCAAATCAGCAGTTCTCCCAGGAAGTTGTATATTTCTCTCACTCGTGTTGCCAAACCCTAACAAGACTGCAGGACCAGCTCTGCCCAGAGCCACATATGTGAGCCAGTGCCCCACAGAAACCCAAGGCTGGAGTAGCACAGAAGCAAAGCAGCCTCCCCAGAGTCATGGCCTGTGGTCCAGCGCAGCCAGAAAAGCCACCAAGCCACAGCTGGGAGCCTTTTATTCCCATCATCTTCATATCAAGTAGGAGGAAGGAAGGAAAACAAGAGGCTGTGCCCTACACCCATCACTGCTCACTTCCAATGGTGCCTGAGAACAGGATGAGTGGGACGGGGATGAGGACACCTGCAAAAGGGTCCTGGGAAGCCCACAGTAGCAAATTCCACAAATGCAGTTTCACCCAAGCTTAAGCTTAGGAACTTGCTACAACATTAAATCCAAGCATAGGGAGAAATACAACCCTCATAGGAGTTCTTCCTTACAGACCTACCCCTGAAAATAATGCAGGATGAAAACCATACCTTGTTTGCTGGGAAAAAAAGCAGCAGCACCATCTGCTGAAGGGGACCTCTTGTAGCTCAGTCTTCCTTTCTGCTACTGCCCACCTCTACAAACCACTACCCCAAAGGGCAAGAAGAGTCAAGCCCTTGGAGAAAGTGGGGAAAAGTGAGGTGGCAATCCAGCAGCTGGAGAGTGATAGAAGGAAACAAGGCCCAGCTGGAAAGTATCTACACAGAGGATCAATGTGCATTTTTCCATAAAGGCCCAGTAAAGAGTAACAGCCAGAGAGAAAGCTTCTATGAAAAGGGCAACTTAAGTTACAGACAGTGAAAGAAGTTTTCAGTGTCTTAAATAGTTGAAAAAAGGAGGTTTCTTTTAAACCATCCCCATGAGAAAAATGAGGATTTAACTCTGACAGGTGGTTGGGAGAAAAGATAGCAAATCTCCCAAAATCCCCTAGCAGGTCACTGACACTCTGTGCATGCTAAAATCACTGTGGACACAAATTCCATTTCAGTTCCTTAGGGAATATACCCCTTCATACTCCTAGGAAAAGACTGAGGGTGGCAGAGCTGTGTCTGACCCCTTCCAGCTCCTCAAGCTAAACCCTGAATTGAATTTGATTTCGTATTTTTTTTTCTTTTTCTTTTTCTTTTTGTTTCAGCTGTAACTGCAACATCTTCTCCCTGAAAGTTCATCAACAGCCTCAGTGCTAATGAAAAAATGTGCTAATGTTTGTCTCCTTCCTGGGGGTGGTGGGATGTACAATCTAATTAAAGGTTTGCCAGCAGCTTGAGTGCTGCAGATAGATGGTTGTTTGGAAAGAGCAAAGTATTATTACGATGGTGATGATGACGATGATGAATGCTAACACCAGCTTTCATAAACAGGCAACAGGAGGTAAGCAGGTGGTAAAAGGAGAGGCAGGGCTTGTTCTGCTGCTACACCTTCATTTCAGCCTTACTTAAAAGTGGCTGTGCTGGGTGGCAGAGGGAGATCCTATCTCTGCCCCAGGAATGAGTGGCTCGTGGATGGGCTGTGCTGGCTCCTGATGAAGGGTTTGTCTTTCCAGCTGCAGGAAGAGCAGCTGTGAGGACATTTGGCTGCTTTGGGGATGTTGTCTGGGCTCCTTTGTAAGGAAGGGTGGGATCAGCAGCTCCTTCCGGCTGTGGATGAGCAGGACACCTGAGTGACAAAATTAAACGTCGGGCTACAGTTACACAAGAAAGAAACATCCCTGAGACACCATCTAGGGCATCCTGCTCTTTTTAAAATCAGTGTGGATACGAATACAAACACTACCCCAGCCCACTCTAGCTGAATGGATCCAGTACAGAGACACTTTTAGCTCAATTTATAGAATCATATTTATTTATTATAGAATCATAGAATGGTTTAGGTTGGAGAAAATCTCCAAGATCATCAAGTCCAAACATTATATGCTGCAAAACATGATCCAGAACAACTGTTTGGTATTAATGTTGTGCTAAACGCAAGTCTCCATCGAGGACTGTCCTAAAATATCCACCACGCAAGAAACAAATGTGAGGATGGTGTACAGTTGCACCTCTATATAATAAACCATCTCTGTACCACTGATCCAGACACCTCCATACCTTGTTTGGGTACCTAAACTATTTACAAACTGTTTTTAGTTGAAATGAAAATCATTAATTCTTGTGCAGAAATGAACCCAAAGTGTATTTCCTTCCTTAATCACAGGCTGGATCTCTTCTCCTTTGCTGACCTTCATACCTGGAAAAGAATGTGCTCCAGAGCTGGAAAACACATTAGTGAGTGCTTTGCTAACAGTCCTGGGATGTTTGTTGGAGCAGGGAGTTAATGAGGCAGACAGAAACTATTGCAGACACTGGGTGCTGTGGAGGGAAAAGGTGTTTTATCGCCATACAGTGACAGGGGCCAAAGAAAGGAGGGGGAAAAGGAGGGGGAAAAGGAGACAGCAACTTGATTAAGAGCTGTGAAGAATTAAATAAACCCTATTCCACTTCCAAAAGCAAGGAGTGCTTTTAAAAACCAAAGTCAGGTTTCATTTATGTGCTCTGGAATGGGAAAAACCTCTGGTTTCGGGGGTGGGAAGGAGGAAGATGACTGCATCCAGCTTGGATCCGTTCCTACTCCAACTGTAGCTGCTGCCCTCCCCTGGTTGTTTAATGGGAATAGTGATGCTTGGGCTCTTTCCTAAAATAAAACAATTCACAAAAGACCAGAAATAATTCAGAGCATCACACAAGGCCTTTTTGCTCTTCAATGAACCCATCCCTGTCCTGCGGCACTCCCATTAACTCCGTTTGCCCCTTTCCTCAGGGTGGGAGGTCTCTGCCATTAGCAGGTGGCATCTGCAGAATGAGTTGTGTCTCCCCACAGCAGCCAGAGGAATTTGTGATGTTTGGAAAAACTATTCTGCCTTGGCAGAAAAAAAGATATCTACAAAATGCTCCTCATGTTCAGTGGTTACAATTCATGAGACCCAGTCATGAGGTTATGAGATGGATTTACAGAGATGGAGCTTTGCTGCTTCATTCTCATCATGCCCAGTCTGTTTGCACCTCCCAGTATCCAGCCTGGCAAAATGAACCAGCTGAGGAGTGGATATACAGGAAAACTGGCATTCAAGGAAAGCTATTCCTTATACTACTGTTAAAAAGCAATAAAATCTAGGCTGCAGTCACTATAATCTGTGACAGGCTATTTGCACAAGAGGAAAAGGGTTGAAGGATGAGCTTTGCCTTCCTTTGGACCTGTCAGGAGCTGCTTTTCTGTGCAGTCATGAACATGAGCACAAAAATCTCCTGCCATCCATCCCCCAGTATACAGCAGGGAGAAGATCTCAGTGAAGAGCATCCTTCCAGCCCTGGGGTTTGAGACATGAACAATGGCAATTTACCTTGCTGGTGGATATTTTATTTATATATATATATATATATATATATATATAATTTTTTTTAAAAATCTCCATACTACTAGCATATTTTCCTTCTGTCTAGGAGGTGACATTTCCAGTCACTTTTTGCAAGAAATTAGCTAGTAAAGACAGCCTAAAAACAAACCATGTGCCTGTTTCATCCTGGCTTCCAAGCTGAGGAGGTTTATTTTCAATAGAAATCTGGGACATTTCATGAATCCCTGCTGCAGAGTTGTGTATCTTGCAGTCCTTCAGGCTTTGCAGGTCTGAGGGATGGATTTTTCTAAGCTGTCATTACACACTCTATAATTTATCAGTCTTAAATTTAAAGATATCAGCTCAGTGAGGATTTTTATTTCGCATTTATTTACTCTCTTAGCCTTTAAGGGAACGTGAAAACGATTAACAAAACCCCTCTTTAGTTCAAAGCTTCAGTAATAACATTTCTGTTGCGTAAAATCAAGCACTGGGGTTGCAAAAATTGCCATAATCTCACATTCAGCACTCTATTACTTGTCTTGCCTTGCTATAGGTGCATGACCTCAGCCTGGAGATTTCCCTGACTTCAGTCACAGCAGATCAAACCCTACAAGCTCTTGGAAAAGTCAGCTGGCCAAAGGTTGCCCTCCATCCCTATGGGAACACACGGGCAAGCCCACAGAATGAAGTCATCTTGTCATGTTGGGTTTCCACACTTCGTTTTGCCATTAAAAATCACCTCATGCTGTGCACATGTCTGAGCCAGAGATATTCGGGTATGGATGGAGGGCAGCCACCTCTGTGTGTCACCCTTCCTCCCAGCAGTACCACAGGAGCACCTCTCACTCTTCCAAAACAAAAATATTTCATTAGATTTGTTTCTTCTGGAAAAAGGACTGTTCATGTGTTTGGAGCAGGAGTTTGCACCCTCTTCACTCTTCATCAGAGCCGTTCAAGAAGGCAGCTTGGGAGGTGCTGTCACCCTTCTGCTGCCGGACCCCCAGGCTGATGT
The DNA here is from genome assembly GCA_013400495.1 of Nicator chloris. Taxonomy (NCBI): domain Eukaryota; kingdom Metazoa; phylum Chordata; class Aves; order Passeriformes; family Pycnonotidae; genus Nicator; species Nicator chloris. The sequence goes on along the minus strand of WAAE01014031.1, from coordinate 599,173 downwards.
AGGGCTCTCCACCACGTCTCCAGAACCTCTGGAGACAGCTGTAGCACAGGAGCAATAAATCATTATTAGAAAAGTCTCCAACCTAATGCCACTCACCAGAACCCTCATTCTAGAGGTCCTAAAGTGCTATTGATGGGGGATGGAGTGGTTTTTGTCTGTATAAAGTCTATTTGACGACATGGACTGAATGGACTGATCCGTTCTGTAGCTCACATAGCATCCCTCAGCACATGCCTTAAAGTGGGATAATCTTCCCATCCCCTTGGAGAACCCAAACTGGGGGCTGGCACTGTTTTAGTTTTTGTACCTCTAAGAATTCAGTGACATTCAACCACTTTGAAGTCCTTGCAAAGCAGGAGATGAAGTGTCAGAGGGTCCTGGTAATGCTTTGATGTCTCTATCAAATTAAAGTTTGACTTCAGCACCCAGTGCAGAGGAAAATAAGCAGTGTGACTTCCAGGAGCACCTCTAGGATTCTGTTGTTTGACTTCTCCCCATTTAATGCCTGTGTCTCTCACTGACACTGTTTTGCATTCTGTGCACTCAACAAATACCGTGCCCTCGAACCTGCAGTAGTGTCAGACTGGTTATTCAGCCGTGATTTTGTACTGCAGGGAGGGCTGGGTTACATCTGTCTCACTACACACATCCCACCCTGCCTGCCTACCCCAGACCTGCCCCGTTCCTGTCTCAGCCCCTGTCCCAGCCATACCAGTAAGTGAGGGTGTAGTTCACAGCCAGGACGCCCACAGCAGCTGCCCAGTGCCAGAAGAAGCACATCGTGAGGAACATGATGTTGCTGTGGTCATTCTCATCCCACACGGGACCTCCCCATGGCTGGAACAGCACAACACCGATCTGGGTGGAATAAGAAGTTGGTGGAATAATTATGTTGGGAGAAAAATTATAGAATCCCAGAATGGTTTGGGTTGGAAGGGACCTTAAACAACCTGTGCCAGAGCCTCATCACCCTCACAGAGAGTTACCTTTATTCATGTGGTGACCGAGGAACTTGAGCCCTGACCGGGATAGAGGTTTTTGCTGACAGGGTGAAGTCCATCCTTGCAATGAGAGGCCACACAAAGACAACCTGTGCCCAAGATATCTCTTTTTCTGTTCAATATCCAGACACAATTGTCCCTCAGCATTCCAAACTCCAAGCTATCCTTTAAAAACCCCAGATTTAGTATTTTATAAGCTCAGCCCAGTTTTTACCTCTGAATAAAGGCTGGTTTGAGCTAGAGCTCCTTGAAAAAGAGAAGGGAAAGTGGTTTGGTTTTGAGGTGATTATTTTGGTTGGTTTTTTTGTTGGCTTGGTTTTGTTTCTTTTTTTGTTTGTTTGGGTTTTTGTTTGACAGCTTAGTTTTGAGAGTAATTATCTCCAACTGATTTCTTTGCTTTTCCAACTCCTACCAAAGCAAGCAGCTGGCTGTATTTTACCTCAGCTGTTTTATTGCTGGTGGGGTTTGTATCTTTCCACTAAACCAGGGGGAGGGCTGCTGGGAGCATTGGACACATTAAGCAATTAGTACTTGGTTGGTAGGTACTGCAAAATGCGTCTCACTTGCTTTCGCTCCTCCCTCTGGAGAAACAATAAGCCAAAACAAACAGCTCTTGCAGCAGGAGCAGCCATCAGAGATGACCTGTGATAAGTAAATTTTCATTCTGGGTTATGAGCTATTTATGAAGTGAGCCTGGAAAAATAATCCTTGGGAGATGTGCAATTGATGCATGACATACAACTTGTTCCCCACTTTTCCCTTTGCTTCGTTGCTCTGAGAAGGCAGAACAGACCTGCCAGAACCACGTTCCCTGGATGATGGTGATGCTGGCTCGAAACATCTCCAGGACAATGTTGTCACGCAGGAAAACCTCCAGCAGGATGCTGCCAGCCCCGGCAAAGATGGTGATGAGCAGCAGGGAGTGGATGTGCTGATCCAACATGGGGCGGTGAAGGACATGGTAATAGAAGAGACAACCTGCCAAAACACAAGCCCTGCTTAGAGCAGATTAACAACAACAGCCGTGGCCACCGAGTAAATCACCTGTCTGGATGGCAAATTGAGACAGGCCATCATGGAAAGAAGGGACTCCACATTGCACCATCCCCTAGGCCTCCTGGCATCCCAGCATCCTGGAAGGATGAGATGCCCAGCCTTGGGGCAGGAGAATCTGACCAATACAGTGATCAAAGACAGGGTAGTTTTCTTCCCACATCTGTGCCATCTCCTCTTCAGATGACCCTTCCCTTCTAGCCAGGGTTCTGCTGTGTTCTTCTTTCTTATTGCTAAACTTCACCATATTTGGGGAGCTGTAAATGATTGATTTCCTGGTCTTACATGCCAAACTGTGCATGTGGAGCTGCCCCTGCTGCTGCTGCCTCAGAAATTGCTGTGATTGGGAAAGGAAAAGTAATAGGAGCTGTGCCTTCATTAAGGACTCTTCTATATAAACAAGACTGTCTTTTCCCATGGGAGAGTGTTGAACTACATGATCTTTAAGTTTTCTTCCAATCCAAGTCTTTATATGATTCTATGATCCAAGAGGGGTCTGAAATCCTGGCTGGTGACTTGCAAGGCAGCCTGAGGACAGAATGATATTCATGATGTGCTGAAGCCAAAATAAATCACTTCAAATTGCCACGTGCCATGCAAGCAGATGAGGCTAATGATGCCTGCAGTGCAATTAATGGCTCTCAGGGGGAACGTGGGATGAGAGAACAACCTGTGGATGGCAGAGGAATGCAGAGTCCACCAGCCATTTATCATAACAAGGAACTTCATTCTGCATTTTTGCACCGCCCCAGAAATCCCAAACCAGAACCTACCTGTGACTGCATTTCCCATCTCATTCCATCCCAGCCTGCCATAATACATCCCCTACAATATGTCCTCTCTCCAGAGGCATCTGGAGCCATATCTCAGTCAGGCAAATTTTAGTCGTTCTCTATCTTGGTCCCCAATATCCCTCCCCAAATTAAGCACCACCTTCTACCAACCTTCAACGAACACGGCCACAGCCAACATGAGGCGATCCAGACCCCGTGGCACCACCTGGGAGATGTAGGTGAGGACATCTACCAGCCCAGAGAGGCCATAGAAGAGGTACATGGTGGTGTGCTGCCAGTTCATCAGCTTCACCCAGTCGTGCTTCTCCCCGCTGTACAGGTACAAGTGGGGACCATCAGGGACGAACTGCTCCGCCAGCATCCCTGCAGGACACCCAAGAGCATGCAGTTTCTGGGGGTTTATTTGCAATGCTTGAGACTGCTCCTTGATGCTGGGGCTTCTGAAGCAGGAGCTGGTGAGTTTACATTAGGGAGAAAAGATGGTATGGAAAAATCAGGCCTGTGTTTAATGGCAGCTCAGCTTTGGGAAGGGGTATGAGACTTGCTTTTCCACATCAAACTGTACTAGAGATCAAGTCAAGATAGACATCAAGGATCCATCCAGGCTGCCCAGGGAAGTGCTGGAATCACCACACTTGGAAGTGTTCAAAAACATGTAGGTGTGGTGGTCAAGTTCATAGTTTAATGGTGGTTCTGGCAGGGGGTAGTGGTTGGACTTAATGATCTAACAGGTCTTTTCCAGCCTTAAAGATTCTCTGATTCATCCACATCTAGACCAGTGTCTCTGGAGTCAGGGCTCCTGTACAGTCATCACCACAGGCTGGGTGAATACTGGCATAGGAAGTGAAATATAACCCTTACCTATTAGAGAAAAGAGGATTTTGATTCCCCCTTCAATGGCATCCACACGCTGGAAACAATAAGTCCTGTGGGATTTCTTATTTACTTTCTGGCTGAGATACTGCAGTGGGTATTTCACAGACCACCAGAGCCCAAAGAGCAGGAAGAAGCTGCCTGGAAGTGCGTGACCCTTAAAATTTGCCATCCTGTCAACCTCTGACTGCAAGGCAAAGAAAAACAATGTCATTATTCAATTTACACAAGTTATTTGGCATAACACTGGGAAAAAATAGGATTTCTCTTTCAGGGAGGACTGGAGGAGGCTTGACCAAGCACATGGAAATAGGAAGGAGCACTGGGAACCCCTGGGACCTCTCTGAGTTCCTTGCCCCAAGATTAGGAAATGTCAAAAAAAGCCACAGTTGTATCAAAAAGGCCCCAAATCTGCTGCAATGTCTGACACATCCCAGCCTGAACCTTTAATTCCAAAGAACCCTCTCAGCAGTAGGTCCTGCTTTTCTTGCTCTTCTGCAAGTATGAGCATGAGGATCTGCTGCGAACCAGGGCAGGGTGGGCTTTTCAGGACCGGGTAGGAGAGATAACACACAGGGAAAACAGGAACGTCTAGGGGTAAACAGCAGAGTGTTTCTTTAGCTCCATGAACAGCCACAGAAGTGGTGTGCAAAGTCCAAAATTTTTTAAAATCTCTGGAATTATTTCAGGCCATGGAAGAGGTGAAAAATACCCTACAGCTACTGCACAATCCAAAGCATTTTGTTAAAAATATACCTTCAAAAATACCCCCAAAATTGCTGGAAACAAAATATTGTGGGTTTGGGCCAACAAATCAAGTCGTTCCCTGCATCATGACCTGCTCACACTCCTTCTGCTCTCCCGAGCATTTCTAAAGCAGGACTTGCACCAAGCTGCTGGAGCCTCTGTGCCGGAGTGCACACACATGGTTTGCAGGATGCTGGGGAGCCATTTTCTGGGAGAATTACAGCAATGAGAGCCTGTTTGCTGTTTGCTTAATTAGGATGAGAACTGATCAGCTCTTTCATGTAGGCTGGACCATATGTTTGAGGGCTGCCTTGGTGTGAGGTGGTGTCAGGCTGGGCAATTAGGAATGTTTTAATTGACAAAAAAGGCTGTGCTGCTGGTGCCCAGGACTTCCTTCTCTGTTTAGTAACTTCTCTGTGCCAATCCACACTTAACACTGGGCAGAAACCGTCTCCCTTGTGGAGTGGATGCTGTCCCTCCACATAGCAGGAGTTGCATGGTTTGGAGCTGGATCTGACCTCCCCATCCCAGACATCCTGATTATCCTGAAACTGCCTTCCTCAGCAGCATTTTGGGCTTCGGTCCCCACTTTCTGAAAATATCAATCAAAAATGTTCTTATTCTGCTGTCGCACAAGGGATAACTTGCGTGCGGGGTTAAACATGAGTTGTTGCTGTCAGCCTTGGAGAAAGGGAGTTGTTCCTTTAGCTTTATTGCTATCTGATTTCAGGTCAGTTTGTCCCAGGCACACCTTGTTTCACCCCTTGAAGTCCATGGCTGGTGCAGATACCATCTCCCACAGGAGTCTGCCCTGAGCAGGAAAATCCACTGGGTCAAAACTAATCTTCTAAATACCTGCAACCAATCTGCCTGATCTGAGCTGGTTTAAGCAAACAGCTAATCCAACGGCTCGAGCTAAGCAAACACTGGCTCCATGTGCAAACATCACCCTGGTACATACAGCCACACATGGCAGCACATGGGGCCGATGTCCCTGCAGTGCCACCAGGCTGGTTTCCATCTTGTCTTTACCAAGCACCTCTCAGCTATCCTGGTGGGCTCATGAAGATGAATTTAGGGGGGATTTAATCCAAGAGTGGAAAAGTTGTGCATGGAAAGGGCATGGTATGAGCTGGCAGCTGTGCAGGTCACTAGTACTGCAGGGTTCTGCCTTATTTTATTACTAAAAAGGGAAGATTTATTCACAATGGGTGCATGGGGTAATTAAACAGAACATCAAAGCAAGATACTGTTTACTAGCATGACTGGCACAGTCCAGTGGGTTAATACAATCATCTTTGTAGTCCTTGGAAAGGGGCAATTGAGGAATGGGAGCATTCACCTATTTCCCTGTGATTAAGGGAGCAGCATTCCTGAGCCACACAGAGGGCTGAAAAATCTGTATTTTCTGGGGGAGTAGAGAATTTCATCATATACATGAAATGGGGGTAATGGCTTTAAACTGAAAGAGGGAAAATTTAGATTAGGTACAAGGAGGGATGGTAAAATATCAGGGTGATAACTGGAAGGAGAACCAAACCCATCCCAGAATATCACAACAAGAAGGACTGCAGCCATATCATGCTGTATTAATGCTATAATTATAACATGACCACAGCAATATACAGTCAAATATGTAACTGATGTAGCTCTTGCAGTTATGTATTAAAGGCTGAAATAAAGTGGGGCCTGATGGTTTTCCACCTGAGATCGATACAGTCAAACTGGGATGAGCTAAAGGATACACTGATCAATCACAAGTAAAAGTTCAGCTAAATGGGGTATGCACAGCCACCTTCCAGTGCATGTGTGATCTGAGCTGAGCTCAGGGGGTGATGGGGACTCTTTTGGGGTTGCTGGTCTCCATTCCTGCCTGATAGCAGGGAGCACATGGCTAAGCTGGGGCACATGACCAGTAAAACTATTTCTCCTACTTCTCCTCCTCCTCTGAAAACATGCAATGGGTAAGCACAGGGGAAAAAACCAACCACAGTTATGCTTGTGCCCTGAGGCAAACAGCTCTTGTTTATCCCTGTAGCTCCAAAGTGAGACATGCTTATAACCATCAGGGAAAACAACAAGCTGAAGGTCCAGTGGGTGCTGGTGTTGATGGCCACAGCCACCATCCCAGGACATCCCTGCTGAACGTGACTTTGTCCCTTCCCTCGTCACCCAGACATGATTGGCAACACCCTCGTGTCCCTGCTGGCTTGCCATTCGTGTTCTTTGCCCCCTGTTTATTATGGTGCCCTATGATGTGTCTGCTTAATGATTTACTGTTTCATCTGCTCTTATCACCTCCCAGAGGAGCTTGGTTTTTTTGGTTTATAGGTAATGCATCCAACCACCTGGGGAGGCATCTGGAGGATGCTAAGGGTAGGGAACCTGAGAGCCTGATTCAGCTTTCAGCTCCTTCTTCTCATACTACTCTGGTGGCCACAAGCTCTCTTTTTAGCCAAAACCTGGGCCATTTTACTATTCCAAATGTCTTATTTGGTTTCCTGAGGGTTTTTTAAATTTGTTTTTGTTTGTAGTTTTGGGGTTTTTTTTTGGTTGGTTGTTTTTGTGTTGGCTTTCTTTTTTTCTTAATCCATTGATAGTGTCTCAGTCAGGGCATCATTTCCATTTTCCCCAGCTGGGAAATTACAGTCTAAAGTTCACCAGTGGGAAGAGCTGACATTCATTACCCCTACAATTAACTTTGCCCTTCAACCTGTGGGAATTGGGCAGTTCAGACACACCAGAGCTGGTTTCCTCACCGCAGGACCTGTGCTTGTCTCTCAGAGTATCTGTGGGTGACAGGGATGGTCCCCAGGGAAAGGCTGACTCAGGGAAGAGGAGAAATGTCTTGACTTGCAAAAAAACCACCCAGGCTGAGCTCAGGCTGAGTTGGGGAATGCCACTGAGATGTGTATCTGGAAATAATGAAGCTATTTCCAGCCTTCCAGAGGCGCCCTTGTGTTGAATCTGCAGCTGCAGGAGCACATCAAACCCAGCCCTACAGACTGACAGCAGCTGACATGCTGTGCTCAAAAAACCATCCTCAGTCAGCCCCTTCCCTATCCTGCTTGCCCTCTGTGTGTCTCCCTGAGTACAATATAACTCCATAGCCCAAATCTGGCACCTGATGGAGACAGCAGTGGTCCAGCCACAAGGGTGAGATATCTGTGCCTCTGAGGACAGAGAGGTGGCAGGAGACACCTGAAAGGTATCAGGAGAGGCATCAATGACAGTGATAAGCTCTCCTGTACCCTGTGCTGCCTCACTCATTATTTGTCTGCAGAGGCACTTATAATCATAGCAGCACTTCCATTAGCTCCTGCAGGAGCTGGATCCCTAATGCATTAATGTCAGGCTAAAACTGCACTCTGAACCATTTCATCCCATTATTGTCGGGTTCTCTTTTCCCTCTGTCTCTGTCCACACCAGGGAGTGTTAACAGTGACACTGAGCAATCATCTGCCTCATACTGGTGAGCTCAGCTGCAGCCTCAAAAGCAGGAAAGCAACATTTCTGCCTCTAAAGGATCCTTAAGGGGTTTGAACTTAGGTTAAAAAATTATCATCATCATTGGAAGCTATTAGGCTCAATTGCCAGGAAGTATCTGAAGGACCATCAGGTACTGCAGGAGCTTATACCCAGTGGCTGCAGCCAGAGAACAGAAACTGAGATATTCCATCCTCCTGAAATGGGAAAGATCAATGTGGAAGTTCAAACAGGGATGAAAGCTTTAAATTCAGGATGCTGGACTAGAGGTCTATTTAATAGACACAATGGATCCACCTGGAGAGAGACACTGAGGGAGAGAGAGATAAAAACTAGTAATGGAGAGGTTGTACAGCTCTCTGCTTCCTCTTCCTTATGCTGCCTCGTTTGTCTCCTGTTTTACAAGCCCCTGGTTTGGATTCTCCATCCCTATCCTTGCTCTGAGCCCTGACATCAGGGAAGCAGCAAAGAAAGCTGAGAAATAAAATAAATTAGCCAAAGGCTAATTACAGGGGCTCAGAAGAGGCACTTTGTCATTCTTTCTCTTGCGACCTGCATTTGTTTATTTGTGGTTTTAAGACAGTGAGGTCTGACTTTAAAAATTATCTGTAGGGGGAAATGCACTTTACCATCTCCAAAGCCATTTTGCTTTGCCTCTACATGACGGTAAAGAGATTAAAGTGCTTTCTAAAGGGGTGGGTGCCATCTGTGCCCTGAACTGCCTCCCTTGCTCCACGATGTGTGATCGGGCAGCCCTGACTCCAATAACCCCTCACAGGTACCAACCCACGACAAATTCAAACCCAGCATTATCACCATCAAAAATGCCACAAAAATCACTACTTATAGAATCCTAGAATCACAGAACAGTTTGGGTTGGAGGGAATTTCAAGATAATGTAGTTCCACCCCCTGCCATGGGCAGGGACACCTTCCACTAGACCAGGTTGCTCCAAGTCCCATCCAACCTGGCCTTGAATTCTTCCAGGGGTGGGAAAGCCACAACTTTGCTGGGTTCCACAACTTCTCTGGACATTTTCCAAAGAGGACATGAATGCTTGTTCTCAAATTGTCCCAATTGCCCCAGAATGTGACACAGGTCAAGCACTATGTGTCTTTAACATCCCTCAAGGAAAACTATGCAAGACAAAGGATTAAAACCATTTCCATTGCAACACATAACCCTAAGCCTGCTGAATACCACAGCTTGTCCCTCGGTACCCCAGAGCTGTGGTCCCCAACACCCCCTTCCAGAAGCACGTGGAGCCTCGGCCATTGCACCCTGTGCTGCCAAGGTGAGGGGTTGGTAGTTTTTTAATGATAAGCTGGTAGGAAGAATGGAAGAAAGAAGGAAAAAAACCTTCCCCTGCAGCAAAGGTAGCACTGCCAGAGGTGGCACAAGATGAGCTTTAAGGGCCCTTCCAACTCAAACCATTCTAGCACTCTTCGAATCCAATCTGTGAGGTTTTAGGCACTAGAAGTGAGTTTTCTAGGCACTTCTGTGGGTAGAGGAAGGTGGGGAGGGAGTTTTTGGTTCAGCGCACGTAGCAGCAATTTTGGTTTGGCTGTGAGACAGAGGGTTTGCATTTAATTTAGCTGGGAGTGGAGCAGGGAGCCAGCAAGGGCTCCTTGCAGAGTGGCAAGGGGGTTTTGGGGCCCTGCTGCCTCCAGGCTGCCCCGCTCTCACCTCTGCCTGCTTTAGGGCACCAAACATCATATTTATTTTTCCACTTCCTCCTTGGAAAAAGTTGCTGCGGGTTGCTGGGCTGTCCCATTGCCTCCCAGCCCAGCAGGGACAGCAGCCTGTGAGCCCCTCCATGGGGACCTCAGAGCAGGGGGGCAACCCGGTGGGCCAAGGACACTTAAATCTCTCCCAGATTTGCTTTCCTGGTGGAAGTGGTGGTTCACCCACCCCGATCCCTCTCTTCTCTCCCAGTGGAGTTTGGATCCCAAACTGAGGGGTCCATAGAGGGCAGGCAGGGGGTCCGTTCCCATCCCATGGTGTGGGGTGACCTCCCCCTTCCCCGTGCCAGCCCCTTCCCAACCTGACCCCCCTCCCCGTAGAGCCCTTGCCAGTAGAGCCTTACCTGTCCTGGTGATCCTGGAGCTGCACCTGCTCCAGGTGCTCCTCCCCTGCCTGTGGCACCCGCCTCACCTGCCTCCTCCCTGCCTCCCAAACTCCAGCTGGGAGGGAAAGGTGACCCTGGACACAGAAATTCTCCACTCCTGAGCATGCCAGGTGCTTTAATTTGTAGTTTTCTCCCACAAAAGCCATCTATGATTTGCTGAATTCTGGCTGTCTCAAGGCTTTTCCCCTCCAGATCTTAATTTTCTCAGATTTTGTACAATGATTGAATTTCCTTCCATCAGAGTTCCCCATTATCCACCTTATGCAGGGTGGGATACGGGGGAGCTGTGTGGGGCACCATCCCCCCAATCCCAGGTACCTGCACCCCTCATCCCCAAAACACTGCATTAACTATTAACTGGATTAACTCCTTCAAAGCACTTTGTTTTCAATTTTCCATGCGTCCCAGGTTTGATGGATGCCTCTCCTAGGATCCCCACTCACAACCCGTATTTCAACTCCAAATGCAATTTTCTGTCCAGGCCTCCTATAAAACCGAGTTTATCCTTAATAATACTTTCCACTTTCATCTCCAGAACTGCGAGTGCTTTACAAATGTTAAATAATTAACCCTCATGATACCCTTGGGAGGGAGAGAAGTGTTATTATGGCTATTTGTAAAGGAAGGTCTGACAGGGCCTTCTGTGCTCCAGCTCTGGGTTTTACTCACTTTTAGGGAGCAGTGCAGCTACTTATAGCACCGAGAGCAGCTACACCTGCCACAGGGAATTTGTAGTAAGAAAGCTAGATTTTAATGTTTTAAATATATCCGCCCTGATTTATAAATGACTTGAGGTTTAGAAGGGCTGTCTGCCAACCCTTTTTCTTTTATTATTATATTACTATTTCTATTTATTGACATCTAATCTATTCCCTCTCCTGGTCCCACAATGTTGTTTAAACAGATGAGTTCTTAAATGACAAATAATTATCAATTAATCCATCCTTTCTCACCTCTCAGAGAGGTAAGTGCTGCTGAAAGGGAGGAATCATCCCACAGTCATCCTCTCCTTTATTAGTGGCGGGGTTGGATGCCCAAACCCTCTGTGCTTTCCAGGTGGGATAAATCAAATTTTCCAGAGGCAAAAGCCAATCTGCAGATAATTCTTGTCTCTTCCTTAAATTGTTTCACAAATGTCCCAGGAGCCTTATGATGTTCTGTGTCACACAAATCCTGGAATTAATCAGAATTAATCAAGGGGGTTTTACTCACTGTGCTCCAGGCACATAGAAGGATTTACCCCCAGAAAACTACCCCCAAAACTGAGGTTGAGGAATAAATGGAAGGAAAAGAACTGTTGAGATGGAGGGCCTGGGAAAAATGAAGAATTATTTAGCTTGGGAGTTGCTATAAGTTCATGAAAAAAAACCCCAAGGGATATCCAAAAATGCAAATGAGACCCAAAAAATGCCACAGAAAAGTCTTGGTCATGAGTGATGAAGTTGCTGTAACTGTTACATAAGAAAGGCTGACTTTAGCTAAAAATCAAACCTTTAGTTAAACCTGACTCTGAAATGGGAGCTTGGTCTCACCCAAAGCTCTGCCAAGTCATGTTGGTGTTTCTTGACTACCAGGAAATTTGCACTTTCAAATATTTGCAGAACAATATCACGGGGTGTGTAGAGGGGTGGATCTTACTCTAAGGAAACAAATAACCTTTCTGTGTGTATTTATTGTAGTAAAGACCATCCCTGATCTGAGGTTACACAGAACCCTAGCAGAATGTCTCATTTCCAAGTGGTCCTGAACAATCATTCCCTGATAAGACACATCAAAACCTGATGTCATCTCCAGCTTATAGCCATAACTTCCTAGAGCTCAGCCACTCTTAAAAGCTTCACAGTTCCTTAGAAAGCCTTGAAACAACATGTAAAGGCTGTAAATTCTTCAAACCTGTGTCCAGTTCAGGCTCTCACCATCCACAGTCACTGGGTTAGTCACTGGGAATTCTGGTCAGCACAGCACATCCAGCCTAAAAAACCAGTTCTGATCAGCAACTTTTCTAAATCTTATTGCCTTTCCATGAAATCAAGCCTGAAAAAAAATTCAGAATTTCTATTCTAGGAATTTTTGAGGCCTCAAAAAAGCTTTTTTGTGTCCCGCCCATCTCTAATTTTCCATCTCTTGATATCTATTTTCTCCCTGCTTATCTCACGCAGAGCTGCAGCTCCTAAACACATCCACAAGAGATCTGGCAAATAACACCCTGGCAGTCTCTTCACAAAAACATGCAAAGCTGGGAATGACCACGAAGACAGGAGTTTGCTTCTCTGGGAATCATCTCAGTATGCTGTCTGGTTAGACAATACCTGCAGTCTCCATGGATGCAGCTTCGTGCTGTGGGAGTGATGCTCAGAGAGAGCTCAGAACAAACGGCTCAGAGAAATGTGGGAAATGATGGAGTGTCAGAGCCAGGAAATGAGTCCACTCACTTTCCTGTGCTGGCAGAGGGGACGGGTGAAGGAGTCATTTGCCATGTGGCCGCATATCCAGAGAGGAGCTGCACAGGCTGCCTGCAATGGTAAGAGGCAGGAAAATGGGAAAGCAAGCTGGCACACTGGCCAGACACAGATATTTGTCTGGTCCCTTGCTGGAATATCGATGTATTTTCCAACCAAAATGATGATGTCTCATTTTTCTTCCCCTCCTCCTGCACCCACAAAACCTGCCTGCTTAATGCAGGCAAAAGGTTTTGTACTTAGATGCTCCCATTTCTAAGTGAGCCACCTCCTGGCAGCACCTCCCCAAGCCTTCTTGGTACCCAGGGAATGATCCCTCACAGCATCCTCCTGTCTCAGTGTTGTTTGTCACCTGAGGGCTTACCCATCATGTGCAATCCAGATTTCCAGTGATGCTGAAGTACCTCGGAACAGGGGAAGGGAAGAGACCTGCGGCTGCTCCACAGTACCATCACCTAAATTTATTCCTTTCCATGGGCCACTTCAGTGCCCACATACAGAAAGATGGGGAGTGCAAAGCGCCCTGGAGAGATGACAAGGGACCCACCAGGCTCTGCCCAAAATGTGACCCAATTCTCGCAAGTGCCCTGTTCCCATGCAAAGAGGTCAAGGAACCATTTTGCCAGATAGCAAAAGGAGGAGATGAATAAACCCCGTATGGCACATCTGCAGCTGTGGAGAGCAAACAGCATCCATGCACAGCCAGGAGGAAAAGGGACTGCTTTGGGGCAAAACTGGGCAAGGAAAGGTGACATAAGCAAAAACAACCCTCATAAGTGATTCTGTTACACCCCCTGTGAAAAGATCTGAGACCCCAGCTGGGTCAGAACAGGCATTTATTTAAAATAGAATTTTTAAAATAAAAGCAGGGAGGGCTCAGCCCTGATGTGATTCCAACTGCATCAGTCCCAGCTGGATGCCAGAACTGTAGCATGCTTGGACATGGCAAAAGCTTTAATAAGGGACAGAAAAGGAAATTTGTGCAGCCAGACAAAAGAAGAGGAAGAGAAAAGAAGGCAGAGCATGAGAGGATAGTGACAGGCAACAGAGAGGGAGGTTCACGGAGAGGTGATGAAGGCTGAAGATGCACCTAAAAGGAAGCACAAAGTGGTCAAACTCTGTGGGAAATTTTAACTGGATAAAAGAATAACTCACAGCTGATGAACAGTTAAAAAAAAAAAAAAAGTGGTAAGGCAAGAAAATGCTCCCCTAAAACATCTTACATGGAGAGTGAGCCATCCGAGAGAAGTGCAGGGGAGCTGGGCAGTCCTCAGGGCTGTGCCATCAACATTGTCTCTGGGAGACAGGCAAAATTAAATCTTCACATCCTGGGAGGTTTGATTTGGGGATTTTCCCCCTCCATCCAGATGCCATTCAGCAATGATGGAGCAAGGGCACATCTCGGTGGCTGAGGAAGGAATATCACCTCCCCAGCCAGTCTCGGCCCTGCTACCCATAGCCAGATCACCTAATAAAGCAAGAGGAATTTAGGGGGAAGAATACATTCATCTTCAACACCTGGAGCTGGAAGAAATGTCTCTGATTAATGGTGAGATTACTGGGGACATGAAGCTGTGAAGGAACAGAAGGTTCATATGTGGTGGGTAGTTTCATCTGAAAAGACAGAAAATAAGTTCATCACCTTGACATGTTAACACTGAGCCCTTTGCTTTTGAAATGAGTATTGGGAAGTGTCATCCATACTGATATTTAATTGTTTTTCTTCCTGGTAGTCATCATCTTTACAATCTTCCCTCCTCTTATCCTCCTCTCCAGCACTCCTGCTCCAACTATCTTTCCCAAGCAAACATTTATAATTTCTGCTACCTTTCATTTAATTTTCATTCCTAAAAATTCAATTGCCATAAAAGAATACCACGAAAAACCCTACCTAGGGTCAGGGAAGAAGAGCAAGTTCAAAACTTGGCATTTATTGACCTTTAAGCAATGGAAACACAACTCTGATGTGCTGCAAACCCACACTCTCTGCAGAAGCAACTTTGGATGCAAAGCAATCCAGCCTTCCCTGTAAATTCCTCCCGATAGAGGAGGATGCTTTGGGAAGCAGGTGCTGAAGTTTTTGGGAGCAGCCTTCACACCTAAGATCTTGCACTGGGGATTTGTTGTGTTGAACGGCTGAAGGGAGGTGGGACTTGGGGGTTGTACGGGTTCCTTGTGGATGTAGGGTTGTGGGATGCTGCCGCAGCCTTGGGGACCAGCTGCCGCATGGTGACCAGACATGTCCCGGATGTGCAGAACGGAACCCCGGGAATATTTGGGAACACTAGATGGTGCTGAGGGCTCACGGAAAGGATCCCATTCTATCACAAAGGGATGCTCCGGGGTGCGACGGTGAAGGCCTGGGGGGAGGGGAGGGGGGGGGGCAGGGGCTGCAACCCCATTTTGGGGCTGGTTGGGAGCCCAGCTCCAGGTGTGAGAAGCTCCTTGTGTCACTTTGTCACATTCCTCCCTCTCCAAAGGCACTTGGCCAGCAGCTGGACTGCTGCACTGGTTTCAAGAACAGCTCTGTCCCAGGTCCTTCCTCCACTTTCCCGGGGTCATACCAGACATCACATCCCTGTTTTGCCCATGGGAAAACTGAGGCACAAGGAGAGGCATTACCCAAGGCAACTCCCAACCCACCTGGCAGCATCTCTTTTCCAGAAAGGAGGTAGAATTGCCTTTTGGGGAGCCCTGAAACAAATGTAAAGGGTTCAAACCGTCCTTTAAAAAATAAGGATTGTGACAAAATGCCAGTTTTCACCACTGATCTCTTTGCTGCTGCAGATTTTACGTGCATGGATGAGTTTTCCAGGACCCAGTGAGAAACAAGGGGGTTGCTAATTAGGGTGAAACCCACTTAGGGCTGCTGCCTTCTCCGCCTTCACCTCCATTCCTCCTCCGCGGGTTCCGATTACGCCGCGGGTCCATAAACAGCGTCTGAAATAATTGTGCAGTTGTCACTGCCGGGCAGGGGAGGGGGGCCTATTTTAAAACGCTGGGCTTAGCCCGAAGGGCCGAGGGGATTGTGGCACGCCCCAGCTGTCCCCGCCGAGCGCGGGCCGCGACTTCAAAGTGCCAGGCGGGACGTGTCAGCGCCAGCCTGTCCTGGCCCACTCGGCCGGGGAAAGGAGCCAGGCTGGCCCGAGACGGGCTAATGGTGTTTGACATGTTTCCAGAGCAATTGCTGGGACTTGGGAGATGTGGGGAGCGGCTGGAAGAGATCTGGGGGTGCTGGAGGGAGCAGGGGTGGGAGGTAGAGGGAGGTAAAAGAGGGCTTGGGAGGGGGTGCAGATATGGTGAGGTTTGGCTCTTGACTTTGAATGAATGAACAGAATGAAACAAAATGAACAGAAACTGGGGGAAGGGGGAGAAAGCAAAGCAGGGAGTGCTGCAGTGCCTCTGCTCCGGGGCTGCAAGTCCCAACTGGAGGAAACAGAGACGAGCTTCAAACTGAAAGAGAGAAAGTTAGATTGGCTATTAGGAAGAAATTCTTCCCTGTGAGGGTACTGAGGCCCTGGCACAGGGTGCCCAGAGGAGTTGTGGCTACTCCATCCCTGGAAATGTCCAAGGCCAGGTTGGACAGGGCTTGGAGCAACCTGGGACAGTGGAAGGTGCCCTGCCCAGGGGAGGCGATTGGAACAGGGTGATCTCTAAGGTCCCCTCCAACCCAGCCCATGCATTTTAAGATTCTACAAAACCAAAGGGAAGCATATCTCATCAAACATTTCTCCTTGTCCTGTACCACTTCTGACAGTGCCATAGGTGACACCTCTGTTCACCAGGGCAAAGCTCAGAGTCTTGGAAGAAGTGAGATACACTAACAACTCACAATCCCATGGGATAACCAAGCTTTGGCCCTGCCTTGGCCATCCAGGCAGGGCTTCCCCATAGCTCCAGGAGAAGAAAGAAAATTTTGATGCTGCCTCTAATGTAAGAGCTGATGATTAGAGTATTATCAGGGACCAACCTGTCATTCCCTCTGGTTAGCAAAGGGCTGGATGGCTGAGAAGACAAGGATTCTGTTGTCATCTTGGCCTCTTCTTGTTCAGCTGCTCTGCCTTCATGTGAGCAGGACTGTCCTCCCAGGGTCAGCATGGTCACTGACAGCTGAGTCGCAGAACCACAGAATGGTTTGCTTTGGAAGGGGCGTTAAGGATCATCTAATCCTCCTCCCCTGCCCTGGACAGAGACACCTTCCACTAGACCAGGTTGCTGAAGGCCATATCCAAACTTGGGCATTTCCAGGGATGGTGCATCAGCCTACTGAAAAGGGGATGCTCAGCTGGGGCAACTCTTGCAGATTTATCATCCAGCTCCCTATTTTCCATCATTTCTTTGCAAGCCACTAAAGGCCATTGCCTGCTTCCCACATTTAGCTTTTCCAGAGATCCTCAGCAGCATATCCACCCCAGTGACCTTCCTATTTACTATGTGGCACCACTGCCTTGGCCATCATGGGGAATTTACCCTCCAAGTCAACCACCCCAGGAGTTGAACAGTCTCATGTAGAACAGCTCCTCTTGTCCATGTGCTTCTTGTGACTCCAAATAGTCCATGCATGGGCTGATGTGTGGGATGCCTTCAGCCTTGCAGCCATCAGGAATGGCTTCCTAAAGCCATCTTCTGTCCTGTCATGAATAATCAGCTATTTCAGGTCTCATCTAAAGACCATCAAGGTTTTTCCTGCATGTCCTGTACACCCTGAATTTCTGGATAACTGTGATGTGCTGTCCTAACCACTTGGTTAAATAGGCAGAAGTTTGGTAAACTGAAATGGGGCTTTTCCTGAAGCCAGGACAAACCACTTAGGAACTTCATGACATCTCAGACAGGCCAAAGACCCAGATCCCCTGCAATGTGAACTCTAAGGATTCCCAGAGCCAGGCAAGAGCCATCTTTCAGCAGCTGTGATCCATTTATTAGGCAGGTTTGAACACTTCTGACTGGGGGATGGAGGCAGAGGGGGCAGACAAAGATTGAAAAAAAAAAAAAAAAGTGTTAATTACCAGTCCATTTGTAAGACTTGAAGCTGCCCCGGTCCATCATCTCATCCCCCTGAGCTGTGGTTTGCCAGGTTTTAGGCTTTCATTCCGGGATCCCAGCGGGACCCGCATTTCTCGGCATCACCGTAGGGAAGGCAGCTGTAGCCGACTGCTCCTGTTAGAAGGGACGGCTGGCGCTCCAGAAACCATTTCGGCAGCATTTGTCACAACAGCCTCTGCTAATCTTCTCTCTTTCATTTATAATTATTTTCTCGCTCCGGCGCTCCGAAATGGGAGCCGCCGTCCCAGCCCACCCCGGCAGTCGCGGGAGCATCGCCGGCCGCTCCCGGGGGTGTCGGGGCGAGATAAAAAGGGACGCGGGGGCGGGAGTGAAGACGCTCCTGCGAGCAGGACGGAGAGCTTCAAACGGGCTGGGGCTCCTCCGGACGCGATTGAAGTGGGCCAAGGGTTGGAGCCAGCAGCTTTGAGGAAGCCTGAGCCAGCACGACCAAGAATAATTGAACAAACAGTTCATCTGGTGACCCAACAGCTGTAGGTAACAGGCGATTTTCAGAGGATTAGGGGGGTGCTGTGAAAGGGACGTCCCATGGGAAGCCTAAAATCCTCATCTTGAATTTAACCAGCCAAGAACATATGTTGGAGCCTTTGACTTACTTTTAAAGCAAATTTCTTCCCTCATAACACCCCCCTTCTATCCAAACTGTTCCACAAACAAGGACATTTAAGTTGTTGAAGCACAAGGCAAGAAAAATGGGGTCCATGGCAACAAGATGAATTAACAAGTGGTAGTTGTTTCCTAAATGGGAATATTTTACTTTGGTCTAATCCTGGCAGTAGCATTATAATTTTTGCCCAGAATTTCCACTTACAGTGTTCATGGCAGCCACCGGCAAAGCGAGGAACGATTAGAGACGACTTGTCCAGCCAACCTGAGCCCCAACATGATGGGTTGTGCTTTACCTCGCAGCCACTTCACATTTAAGCCTCCTTTTTCTCTGCCATGGCACAAACACCCAAAACAAACACTCTACACCCAGCTGTTGCTTCCCTCAGGGTAAGTCAGAGCAGGTTTAATCCCTAACCCCTCTGCTTTTGATTGCATGTGAATAGATACAGTGAGAGATGAAGATAAGGCACCTTGGGAGCGGGTTGTAGCTCAGGTATGGAAAATGATTCTACGTCCTGTCCCACGGAGTGCTCCAATCTCAACCTGAAGGATCATGTCTGGGAGAGATCATTCCAACTATACCTCACATTACCCTCTCCAAAGGCAGAGGCTGCATTGGCTCTGAACCAGACCCTCCTAAACCTGTCTGAAAGACTTCTGGTTCTGACTTGGACAAGATTATGGATTTTTCAGGCATAGTTTGCAAGGTCAGAAGCCTTCAGTAGCCAAGTCTCACATTGCTCAGAGATCAGATGACATAGAGATGTCACTGTAGAATTGGAGATTGCCCAGGGAAAGCCTCCAGCACTCCTTGTGCCCACTCTCAATCCACCTGCAGACACCTAGAGGAGTGAAACCCACTGAGCATCACCAGGGATGAGCTCACCCTGGCCAGACAGACCCAGGATGTGCTGCTGGCTTAACCTCTCTCTCTCTCTCTCTCTCTCCCCCCGTTTGCTGCAGTCAAGGCAACTAGTTTTGATTAAAGAACTAATTTTCAAATAGCAATGAGATGAAACCCCATTTCCCAGCCAGAGGCAGACTCTGGTCACCCACATGGCACAGCACACTCTCCAAACCCAATGCCAAAATCATATATATCACCCCAAAACAACCCAAATTTGAGGTTCTCCCCATTTCCCCCCTTTGCCTAACCCACAGCATATTTATCGATGAGGATATGATGGTATCAACAGGTCACAGCAGGTTCCCTCTAAGCCCCCATCTGCAGGAGACAAGAGGACAGAACTGTGAGACATGCTCAGTGACATCCCCTCACCCTTTCCCACCACTTCAGACTCATTTGGACCAAGATAGGGGGATAGAGTTAATGACTTAATCACTATTCTTAGAAAAGTCATCCTCTGTTGGGTATGTACTTGGCAATCCTGAAAGCTGCATCACCAGCAAGGAAACCTTTGGGGATTGGCTTTGCCTATCCAGTCACTCAGCAAGAAAATAAACTCTCAAGCCCTTGCCTTGCTGGTACAAAACTATTTTTTACTGCCTTTTCACCAGAGCATTATCCAGGCTAGTTTTTAATTCATAGGCAGTCAGAGCAATTTCTAATTTTTTTTATTGTAGAGGGAAAACTGTGACAAATTCTGGAGGAGAGATTTGCTGTGGGTTATTAAACTCAGACCTCTGCAGGCAGATTTCAGTTTAGGGAGGTTGTAAAACTGCTGAAAACTGCACAGTTTACCAGGGAAAAAAAAAAAAAAAAAAAAAAAAAGAAGGATTGTTCTGTGCCATATTTCTCAAAGAAGCACAGCCCAAAATTGTCCCTTTTTTTTGGTGTTCAGTGAATCTGCAGTTTCTGCTGGGTTACAACTTGTAAGTAGAAGGGGTGAGTGTGGGGCTAAAGATCCTCAGAGCCTTGGATGAGTCACCCAGCTCTAAACCCATTCTTGTCATCTTCTATGTTTGGTGGATGGGGGTGATAAAGAAAGCCAAGTTCAAGGCAGTTCTAGCAGACTTCAGTAACATAAACCACAGTTCAAGTGGAAAAAGAGGGTAAAACCCTCCACTTTTAAATTATGGGCTGACAATAGCTTAACGATAAGACTCATTTGTTGGTTTTTTTTTTTTCAAGTACCATTCAATAATCCCATTCACTGGAGAGACCTTATATTGAATCTCAGCCCTAGAAAATGCATTACTTACTGCTGAATTGATGTCACTGCCAAAGAATTTTCTCTCAGCTTAAGCTGTCTGCAGCAACTTGCCAGTAGCATGTTCAAGATCTTTCCCTATTTGTGGAGTGAAATTCCTTGTGTTGGTTCCTCACTTTTCCCCCTTTCCCCGCGTTTTTATTGAATTCCTTTATGAATGTGGGATGTGCTGCTAGAGCTGAGGGGACTGAAGGAAGCAGTGGTTCCCTGCAGATTTCTATGCTACAAATGGGAAAGGTTCGTGGAATGGTTTGGGTTAGAAGGGACTGTGTGCAGGGACACCTTCCACTAGCCCAGGTCACTCCAAGCCCTTCCAGCCTGGCCTTGGACAATTCCAGGGATGGGGTGGCCACAGCTTCTCTGAGCAACCTATGTCAGGGCCTCACCACCCTCACAGGGAAGGGTTTCTTTCTCATATTCAACCTAAACTTACGCTCTTTATTTAAAACCATTCTCCCCTGTCCTGTCAATCCAGGCCCTTGTCAAAAGACCACCCAGACTGAAATAATTTGAAGGTTTCACTTTAAAGCACTCTTAGCTTTGTTTGAGCTTCAGTAGAAATGAAGCATCCTCATTACTTCATAAGCCCAAATCTTAATTTCTTTTTTTCTCACTGTGGATTTTTCCTGTCTCACCATTCTGGTACCCAAACCCTAGCAGTGTCTTTCATCTTCTGCCAAAACACAGCCAGGACGCTACTCACTACTGGTTTTCCTTGGCCCTTGAGACTCATTATCCACTCTTCTTCTTGACAGTGTTTTCAAATCAGGACTTTTCCACATCTCCACCCCAGTTATTCCTTTCTGTGGCTGTAATAGCTTTGCTTTTTCTCCCTTTTTCACCAAGTGAGCAAAGAATGGCTTTTCACCATTTGAAAGCAGAACTGTTTCAATCTTTTGAGCATCAGCTTCATCCAAACACCAGTTTTGTTTAAAAAAAAAAAAAGAGTATGAAGAAATTCAGCAGGTGTTTATCTCGAACTTTATGCCACCAAAATTGCCAGAGCAGAAAAATATCCACAACCCCACAATTTACCTCCAGGGAATGAGGGAAGTACAAGAACCCAGTGTGGGGACCAGAACCTTTCTGATTAATAAAGTTAATTAACTTCAATAAAAAGAGAAAAGGAGATCAAGAAACTTTTGTCTCAAGATATCCCACAAAGCCACTGAATTACCTCTATAGATACTTTTAGCTTACTGAGATCTGGAAAACACAAATTCCAGCCAAGCACAAGCAGGGAAAGGAGCAGACTCGGGTTCCCCTTCCAGCCCCAGAGGTCTCCCCCATCACCTGCCTGGGAAGTTTTCACTCTGGAAAGGGACTAAACTGCCTGCCTACCAGGTTTTTTTTCAGCTCTTGCAGGAAAGGCAGCCTGTAGCTGCCTCACATTTTAGTAGCTGCTGCCACAGAGGGGTTTCACCTGGAGGTACTTGGAAACACCAAGGCCATTGACCATGTTCATCTCCCAATCCCCTCGAAGCCATGCTGCCCTGGCTCAGAGAAAACCCTGGAAATCAGCTAAAACAGCTGATATTCTGAGATTATTGCATATTTTCAGCCTAGTAGGAGACAGGGGGTTCAGTCACAATACTATTTAATATTTTGATAACACCCTTCTCACTCACCTCTGCTTGACTTTTAAAAGTATCCATCAAATCTGCCTTGACTTGGATAATTTTCCCAATCTCCCAAGCCCCAAAGCCTTGTAGTTCGTTGCCATTAAACAGGGCCAGCATGGAGATAGCCCCACAGGTGCCAAGGGAGAAGCTCTGAAGAGCAATTATGCAAAACCCAGAAAGGTTTCACATACTATAAAGTTAGTCAGATTTACTGTCACAGCAGTGTGTAAGCGCCTAGGGTCTGTCCCTCAATAAATATTTGAAGTATCACATTTAATATAGGAAATGTGCTGAACCATTTCTATAGTGTCCTAGGCTCTTTTTATGTGTTCATTTCCTGAAGCTAGATCCACAAAAATGCACAGTAAGGGGGTCTCAACCTACTTTTGATAACACAGCTTGGAGCCAGGGCTTTGCAAACCCTTTCTTCCCATCTTTAAGGAGGACAAATGCAGTAAGCCAGCATTTTTGCCAAGCCTTTCACTCTCATCTTATTTCACAACCCCTCTGTCTCTCTCCTATCATCCTCTCTCCCTGCACGTACAATTGCTGATGTCTTCCCAAACAGATGCACACCTGCAGGAAAAGTTGGCATCTTCTCTTTCCAAGCTGTCATAAAGTCAAATAGTTTATGAGTCTATTGATGACAGATAAATTAATTGCAGAAAGTATGAATGACTTAATATTTTGTGTGCTAATATTTTTTTTTCCTTCTCTTAAATCCACATCATGTATATCTGAAGCTATTTGGGTTGTGTTCAGATTCCCATGTCTTACCAACTACTTAAGGTGGCAGAAGATACCCTGTGGCTTTTTAGCTCCTGGATTTGATGTTTTAAGCGTGCAACACAACTTTTTTGGAAAGGTTCTTAATGAACTTTTCTCAGCTCAGACTAAGGATAAAAGGAGCAGGTACTTTTGGGGAAGATTTTTGCTAGGTGTGAAAGCACTCCCAAATCCCATGATTCTCACCAAGTTCACACTACCCTACTTAGCCTCAGGACCTGTGCTCTCTTTGTAGCCAGCAGATGGACAGGAGATAATTCAAACTGCCCTGATCATCTTTGACATCAGCAGTTTTTTTTGGTGGCTACCAGGTTTTGGGTTACTCCAGTCCCTGGGCAAGTCCTTGTGGACTTAGAGGGAACCCCAATCACGGATATGGATGATCTGGATAAGATGGTGTAAGCCCAGGTTGGATCTGGCCACAGCTGCCAGATGTTAGTTGCTGACTAAGCCATTACTATCCAGATAGAGATCTCTAGTCAATATATTAGATCATTGCCTGCTATTGATCCAACAAGCCTCAATTATCTACTTAGGTTTAAATGAATTTCAGTGTGTGGATTGAGGACAATCATCTGTGCGTTTTGTGCAACAGAGTATTGATGAGCAGTCAGAAAACATGACATCTGAAGAATGAGTAAGATGGTATAGTTCAGCTGAGAAAAGAGAGGCTGGAGAGGGAGGGCTAACAAAAGCCCTGCAAAAATATTTAAGTGAGGTAGTGAAATAACCTCTATTGACTCTCAATAAGTTGAGTAAGAAATAAAGTGAAAATGGAACAAAGGGGTTCAGACTGAACTTTGAGAAACATCTAAGTGTAATGAAGAAACAGAAGAGATTTGGAAATATGGAACTTGAACAATTGATGGGTTTTAAGAGTAGGATAGACAAAAGTGTCAAACGAGGCAGGAAGGTTAGGTGGTGTTTCAAGGCTGCTCTTCATCTCTGCTTCATAAATTGGCAAGAAATCATTTGGCCACAACACTTGGTCAGTATTGGGACTGAAGTGGATATTTATAGCTAGACAAGTTCTTAACTGGTCTGCAGATCTTGCACTGCTGAAGTCAATGGCAGATATTATAAGAGCAGCCCTTCTCTTTCATTTGTTCTGTCATTAAAGTAGGAAAACACAGCAGGAATGTTGCTGAGAAATAAGAGCTATGATGATTATGTTGCCTTTGACCCCAAATCTTCACTGGACTTCAGAAGTTCTGATATGGAACACCCAATGATGTATTTGGTCTGTGAATGTGACTCCTTGCTCAAGCTGAATGATGTCACACTGCCATTAGGGACAGATAGAGTTATGAGCAGCCACAAATGAGATTGTTGCTCCTACATCAGCACAAGATTGTTGACTCTGCAGTGCTACCCAAAGTAAACCCTGAGATCATTGCCAACTCTATTACTGGTAGATTTCCCCTGAATTCTGCCACTGATACCCATAGTCCTTGTCAAACCACTTCACTTCTACCACTTCCCAGACTGGAGCTGCATTATAAAGCTTGGCAAAACTTCTGGTTCAGGCAGCACTTTACCAACACCATTTGAGCTGAAAGGAATCTCATTGCTCTGCATTTGCAACTGATTTTGCTCAGTGTCATAATGCATCATGGTGAATTCCACAGTTTTGTTGCAATAACTGTTAATTGGGTCTGGGCTTTTCCAAGGAAATAATTATTTAAATGGAGCAAGTTCCTCCCCACTTGCTATTTAACCTTTGGGATGTCAACAGAAAACAAGCCCCACGTGGCAGAGGCCAAAGCATGAGCCAAGCAAGCACAGCAAGGTATCTACCCCTGCTTCCAGAAAGGACAATTTGTTTTGGTAGAAATATACTGATTGTGTTGGTTTGGGCTTAGACTGGGGGGATCTGGAGGGAAATAAGTGACCCTCCCTCTAGAGGCATTCCATCTTAAAGAAAAATAAAGAAAAGCTTTGAAATCTGATGAGAACAAAGCAAATGGAAGAGAATCTGGAGGATTGTGCTGTAGAAGACACTCTTGCTATAAAAAGTGAATTTTGAAAATTGTTGGAAAAGTGCCAGAGTGTATTTTGGGAGAGAGGGGGAAAAAAAATTAATCTGTGACCTAATGTTTCTGGAACCCATCCACCAACCTGGGTGCCCTGTGGCTGTTTAAATTTTTTATCTGCCTTTCCAACAGGCGTTTCACAATGTGGATTGTTTTGTGTGTGCAAGGCAGAGAGAGCAAGGCTGTGCCCTGTCAAGGGCCCTCTCTGGTCTCTGGCTTGGATGGCTCTTGTTCAGGTGAAGAGCAGATAACACCTCTCCAGCCACTTCATCATCAACTGTCACAACCTGAAGACCTCATTAGGATGGAGACACAAAGAAGGGCAATAATTAAATCGAGATGTAATTAGAAAGAGACGCTGTACTACTCTGCTACTATTGTAAAACAGCAATAAAAGGCAAAAAAAATGCAAAGGCAAAGTATGAGTAATGAGAGAATACAGTTATTTAGGCAAGCATATGTCATTTCTGCTGTTTTAACATATATTTATATCTGGGATGATCCTATGAATTCTGTGTCTGGGTGAAGACTCCTAGATGTGTTTTCCCATGGGGAATGATGCTGTGATCTCAGCTCCTACTAGCAAATGCTGCTGTCTTCATGCTTCATGACATGCAGGATCATGATCTGAGTCCCTTGAGGACAAAAAACTGAAGCAGGAGTAGCAGTAAGATGTAAATGGTAAAAGACAAAGTAATTCAGTAATCAAGAGTTCATGTAGCACAAGGTTTCCAGAAAAATGTTCTCTTCAAATGTGCTACTAAGAGATTAATTCAAAGCTTTTGGCTTAATGTAGGAAGTAATATTTTTCCTTGCTGGTCTGAGCTTAGCAAGAAGCTGGTCTTGATGCCAATTACATTTGCTTCTTGTTGCATGTACGTAAAACCTTACAAAATAAGAGTCTTGTTACCCTTGTAAAATCACAGGTCAGGCCTGCTTCTTCTTTTCAGCTAAGCAGAAAAGGACTATGGGAAGTGACTCAACTGAATTGGAGGTAGAAAAATAAGTTATATAACCATTATGTGCTCATATGGTTTATGGTAGTTGGTTGAATTATATTTGTTATACTCAAATGGAATGTAACTGATAATGGGATAACTGCTTAAAAAGGCCTGGTTTCTGCAATAAAGAGGCTCTCCTTTGCACCTGCCTGGGAACACTGCATCACTCAGCCTTGTACACCTTCTGGCTGTAAAACCAGTGTGACCATATTAACTACTTCCTGCTTGCTGGATTGCAAAGCCATCTGTGATTTGGAGAGGGTCAATGTACTTAGAGAAAAATAATCTGTGTACTTTTGGGTTAAAAACTTTCAGCTTGTCTGACTTGTGCTGGCCAAGAAATACCTATAAACTGGTAGTCCAAGTGACTCCATTATTTACAGCCTGCTGGCCCAAACATGCTTCTTTGTTGTCAGTGCCCTGTTTGTATGAGTGGAGTGGCCCATTCCTGGTGCCTGGTACTGTTACTGCTCTAGCCCTCTTTGCTCTGGAAAAGGGCATCCATCTCTCTAATATTCCTGCTCCAGGATGAGGGCTGTGCTGGAATTCATCCCATGTGACAGAGAGACTCCGTCTACTCTGTTCTAATGAAAGCCCACCTACAGAGCTGCCTCCAGCTCTGAGGTCCCAGCATGGAAAGGACCTCAACCTATTGAAGCAAGTCCAGAGGAGGCCACGGAGGAACCCCTCTGCTCTGGAGCCAGGCTGGGAGAGCTGGGGGTGTTCATCTGGAGAGGAGAAGGCTGCAGGGAGATCTTAGAGCCCTTTCCAGTGCCTGAAGCGAATCCAAGAGGGATGGAAAGAGTCTTGGGACAAGGGCCTGGAGTGCCAGGACAAGGGGGAATGGCTTCTCACTGGCAGAGGGCAGGGATAGATGGGATACTGGGAAGGAATTCCTCCTTGTGAGGGTGGTGAGGCCCTGGCACAGGGTTCCCAGAGAAGCTGTGGCTGCTCCATCCCTGGATATGTCCAAGGCCAGGTTGGGTGGGGCTTGGAGCAACCTGGGATAGTGGAAGGAGTCCCTGCCCATGGGAGGGTTGAAATGTGATGAGTTTTATGGTCCCTTCCAACTCAAACCAGTTTGTGTTTCTGCCATCATATCTGTGCTCTAAACCAATCTCAGCCCCTACTGACTCAGCTTTACAGAGATGTCTCAGGCTGAAGCTCTGCTTTAGGGATGAGGCTGATGAATGTTTGCTGTGTGGGGTGACACAAAGCACCTTCAATGCCTAGTGCCCACACTGGGCCACTCTGTGATTCCTGTGGGGCTGGGGAACACCAGGACCATCTGGATGAATTTGCAGGTCTCAGGGGTGCTGGGCTTTGCACCTGATCTCCAGACATCCATGACAGTTCAGTTTGGACACGTGCAGAGACAACTTGGAACACAAATCTTTACCTTGTAACCTCCCTGCCCTCCCTGTCTTGCCCTTTCAGCTCAGACTTGAGCTGTGCCGTGTGAGCCCACATTTTCCATTTGATATTACAGCCCATGGGGCTGTTTGTACAAGATTGGCTGGTAGGGATGTGAGCAGATTACAAATCAAAGGGAAGGAATTTGCTCTTGAAAATGCAATGGTAGTCATGGCTCCCACTGAAACCTTCATCAGATGTAATTAAACAAAGCTTCATATTAGGAAAATGCTTGTACTTGCTGGTTCCCCTAGGCTGAACTGGCTCCTTGTCCCCCATCAATTAACTCTTTCGGGCTCAATCCATGCACAAACAGCCAGTGAATCCCGCTGGCAAAGCACAGTGAGCTGCTTTCCTCAGCCCAGGCACCACAGCAAACTCAGCCCTCTGGTCTCTCACAAGGAATGGGAGTGACAGCACCAGCTAATACAAGACCACAGGAGCCTGAAATAGCACCTTTATCCTATTTTTAAGTTCCATGACACCTATGAAGCAACAGTAGTGATGGCAGTTTCAGCCACCACTTAAAGACACAGGAGGTGGAGATGGCTATGACATCGGAAACACTGGACCCCAAGAGTAACTCTGCAGCTGATGGAAAGCAGCCAGGACAAGAATTATTAGGTGCAAATGTCATATTTTCCAGCTTTCCAGCACTTAGTTTCTCCCTGCCATTCCACGATTTTCCCTGTTATATGGGGGCAGCAACTCATTGGTACAGCAATGCTACCCTCCTCCTCCTTCTCAGGACCTGCATCCCGGGGATGCTCCAGGGGAAAGCAAAGGCTTCAGGCAAAGTATTTCTGTTGGGAGATGGGCAGGAGCACTTGGGGATGATTTATGATGCCACCTGGTGAAGGGGTGCTCAGCATCTGCCCATGGCCGAGAGGAAAAGTAAGTTGGGAGAAAACACATCTCAAAGTCATCCTGCAGCAAACACCTGAGGGCTGTCAGAGACAGCACTGAGAGACCTTAAGGGCTTCCCATTTCCCTCACAAACCTGCAAAATTTCAGTCAAAAATGGTTGAAAGTTGAAGGATACAGAAGATCAAAAGGATGACAGCGTTTACAAAGGAAGAACAGGGACCAGAGATACTTTGGGGAGCAGGCTGGGACCAAAAGCAGCCCTGAAGCACTGAAAAAAACTTGATAGGCAGTGAAAACAAGTCCTTTTCCCTCCCAAAATACCTTTTTCTCTAAAAAAATTAAATGAAATGTGCTTTTTGATAAGTAAATGCCACCTTTCTGCCAGAGCACCTCGCTGCTGCTGGGTCTGGCACGAGTTGCTGTGGTGCAGGACTGGGGCAAAGGGCAGGAGAACTCAGCAGCAATGGGCTCCAGTGAGAAGCCCAAATAGGCCCTAGGTTCAAGCAAGGGCTTGTGAGGGGAATTTGTTGTGTGCCATGAGCATACTGACCCTGATAACCCCTGGGAGAGGGGTCAGGGCCTGCACTCCCACAGAGCCCGGGTATCCTCCCTGCTTTTTTCTCACCGCAGGAGAGGAGGCAGTGGGTCAAGTCATGAGTGCATGACCAGCCAAGAGAGCTAGTCCTTAATTCATTGCAGGCTTGTCTGGGATCTCTTAATCATTTCACCTCATCCACCTCCATATTTCAGTTACTTTTTGTAAACTGGTGGTGCAAAAGTATTTTCTACCTCAGAACCATTTTGCCTTTCTGTGTGGTCTGGGGCAAACCATGTAACCTTTCTGTGACTGTTTACCAGCTGCCACAGCAGTGAGCACAGCATTTACCTCATCAGGGGTTGAGAGGCTTAATTATTCCCAGACGGATGGATGCTGCATAAGCGCAAAGTGTTATGATGACTAAATCTTCCTGGAGGTGCCTCGAATACCTCTGATTAGTTTGTTTATCCCCCAGATTCTGCACCATGGGCATGACAAAGATTACAAGGAGCATGTTTAAGCAGGGGCACTGCTGCTGTGCCAGATACCTCCAGGTCAGAGGGAAACAGATGATGGAAAACCAATTAATTTTTTACAGCAATAAAAACAGCTACAGGATTGGGAAACATTAATTATTTATCAAACTGCTCCCTTTGCAGAAAAAGAGAGTTTATACATACCTATATGTCTCTACATACAAAATAATCACTCATTGCACATAACAGGGTAATAATTTCTGTAATCTGAGCTCCTGATGCTGTTCTTTTTTCAGAGGTCAATTAAAGTAATGAGAGCAAAAATACTTAGGAGCCTCAGGAAGAAAAAAACTAGCGCAATAATGGCTGAGTTATGGAGTATTTAGCTTGGTTCTAGTCTCCCTGGTATGAAGTGCTGAACTTCTGTGTGTGTTTAAGCCAGCTCCTGGTAGGTGTGGATCTGCCCCAAGATGCGGGTGAGATCCAAGTACCAGAGATGGAGCAAAGCCATGGCAGCTTAGCAGGTCAGCTGCAAGGTGGACACTGGCCATGAGCACCTCACTGTCCCTGAGATGGGATGCAAACACTGGATTAAATGCATTTTTTGCAGCCACATTCCTCCTGGTAATCCTGGAATCCCAGAAAGGTTTGGGTTGGAAAGGACCTTAAAGATTGTCTTGTTTCAACTCACTGTCATGATCAGGGACTCCTTCCACTATCCCAGGTTGCTCCAAGCCCCACCCAACCTGGCCTTGGACATTTCCAGGGATGGAGCAGCCACAGCTTCTCTGGGAACCCAGTGCCAGGGCCTCACCACCCCCACAGGGAGGAATTCCTTCCCAGTATCCCATCTATCCCTGCCCTCTGCCAGTGAGAAGCCATTCCCCCTTGTCCTGGCACTCCAGTCCCTTGTCCCAAGTCTCTTTCAATCTCTCTTGGATTCGCTTCAGGCACTGGAAAGGGCTCTAAGATCTCCCTGCAGTCTTCTTGAGACTGAACCTTGGTAATTCAGCACTGCTAAAGCTTAATCACCTCTGATATCCAGCGTGGATGTACCTTGAGATGCCACTGATGCCTTCTACAGACCTGTGCTGAGCACCTCGTGCTGTGGTTCTCAGGTTCCCCAGAGAAGCTGTGGCTGCCCCATCCTGGGAAGTGTCCAAAGCCAGGTTGGATGGGGATTGGACTGGGACAGTGGGAAGTGTTCCTGCCCAGGGGAGGGGGTGGAACTGGATGGGCTTTAAAGTCCTTTCCAACCCAAACCATTCTGTGATTCTGAGTCCTGCCCACATATCTGCCCATATGCCTGGGATAGGATTAGCTGTTGGTGTCCTTGAGTACCATATCTAGGTGCAATCCACAAAATGCAAACTTGGAGGGACATGAGAAGCGGCACATGTTTTAATCCAGGTCCAAACTGGAGTTTGCCATGTGCACACATGGCTGGGGAGAAGGGCACCTCCAAGCATCTGCCAGGAATGGCCCTGTCCAGGGAACAGCGAGCAGCAGAACCAAGCCAGTGGTTGGGCACAAGACTGAGGTGGACAGCAATCCCCTACAGACCCCAGCAAGCACACCCAAGCACCATTCATCTCAGAGGACCCCTCACGCATTAGGACTTCTCAGGCTATGTGGCAACAACCCTTTTATCCAGGTACCTGGTGGAATTGGAGGCTCTTCCCATTGGAGCTCTTCTCTGAGCTTCAAAGAGCTGCACTAAGGTCACCTCTTGGTCCAACCAGTGAGTCAACAGGTGGGACTTTGTTTGATCTGTTCCCATGGGACAAGAGTACATCAACTAGTTTCCACACCAGGGCTGACCTCTTCATAGATAAATAATTTATTTGCAGAAAACCTTTTTCTTTCCTACTGCAAGAGAGGGGAAAAAAATCAGATTTCCTTCTCTGGGCACCCACTGTAGCCACTTCAACAAGTTCAATGCTTCAAAGAGCTCAGGTGTCTGCAGAGACCTGTTTGCTATGTTTGCAACTCGAAATTCCCCTCTGCATCCTCTCTCACATGCCAAACTCACCATCCTCAGGCCTGCCTATACACTCCATGCTGTGAGCAGGAGGCTTCTCTGTCTTACTCTCTTTCACTGCCTAAAAGGGCTTAAACCAGTCCTCCCACTGAGGCTGATTATTTTTGGCCAAAAGTAACACAATAGTTTGTGCAGTAACATCAGTAATTATCGATACAGAACTGCAGTAATTAACAACCAGGGACAATAATTAGGAGCTTTCCTCCCTCTGACCTGAAATGGCAAAGAACAGCTGGGTGTGCTCAGTCAAGTAGAAGCCCATGAGGATGAAAGTTTCGTGATTGGAGAAAAGCTGAACACTTTGGCTAACTTGGGAACAAACATGACTTCTGAATTTTTGGAAACCAGGCCCACATTTTGGCATGGTGTCTCTGACCACAGGAACTCCAGGTTTCCTTCCTCTCCAATCAGGATGTGAATGCCCTGAAACTCTTCATCTGTTTGGGGGTTTGTTGTGTTTTTCTTTTTTTTTTTTTTTTGCAGACACACTGATATGGTTTGAATTGAGCCTGGTTCAACTTTGTGGCAAAGTTGCCAGGAGGTGGCAGGAGGAACTTCTAATGGCTCTTCTCCATGATTCTTCCCAGCTCTGTCTTCACTTCCCTTGCAGTTATGCAGGAACAGAGGTTTTCCTCTGTGTTTTTTTTTAATGCACTGCCAGGAGCAGGGCTGTCCAAAGCATGGAAGTCCCTGTGACCACCTGCCTGTCACCCTCTCTTATATTCAGATTTTGCAATTTATAGCACCAGGTTCTGCTACATGTGATCAATCTGTTTTCCAGTGTGCTCACTGTAAGGCAGGGAACTTGCCCATCCCCAAACCAGACAACCACACTAAGCTCCCAACAGCTTCTGCAAACGTCTGGGCAAAGTCCACCCTCTGCTGTTGGCCAGGCTCAACCAAATGGCAACAAAGAGTTGTTTTATCATCATGATGCTCTGGGTTATCCCAACAACCAGTAGGGCACTCAAAAGACTCGCACCAAACTATTTTGGAGGGTAAAAGACAGAGACCGGGAAGAAGCTGTGTCCCATGAGAAAAAGGAATTAAATGTCAGACTATTCCATCACCCTATCATGAAGGATTAATTTCCTAGGATTCCCCTGCAGGGAGAAGCAAGTCAGTNAAACAAGAAGAAAAAAGGCGTTATCAAAATCAGATAGGGAAAACGAAAAAAAAACCCCATGCTAACTAAAATTTCTGTGTGAATGCTTATCTGTGGGTTGATAGCAGTCCTGTTCTGAGTAATACTTAAATAATAATAATAATAATAATAATAATATTATTGAAAATGCCTCGGGTGATTTCATAACATTAATAGGTAATGTAGTCAGTTATGTAGGCTTATTTCAGCAAAGTGCAGGTGATGAGCTACATCTCCTCACAGGTGCTTTTCCAATTAGCTGTACGTCTTCTAGGTGAATAAGTGGCTGAGTGCCAAAGCTCCATGCCACTGGCAACAGACTAATCCAAACTAATCCTGAGGACTCATCTTGCTTCATGTTAAAGCAACTAGAGTCTATTTTATTTATTATCTCTTGAAAGATCTCTCCTCTTCTTGGAAAAACAAGGAGGACTATTTCACGGTGGAGGCCATAAATGCACTTCACGAGGCATTTGGTAAGGGCTGGAAGACTATTTCTGCCTGGATCCAGTTGCTTATTACCATTATGTAATAGCAGATGAATATCCTGTTCTGCATTAGCTAAATGTTTTCTTTTAATAATCAACTCATATCCACATAATGGGGCAGCTTATGCAATCTGCCACCTCGTGAGTTCTTCGGGGAGACATCTGTATTTCAGCATTGATAATTACCAGCATTGGATCATTAAAATGTATTTATTTACTTTTGTTATTACAACTGGGCAAGTCCTACTGCTTAGCAAAGGGGCCAGTTGGTAAAATCGCCTGGTGTAGCCACGGTGTGGGCAGGAATTATCCCAGATATCCACACACAAAGACATATACCAGCATCCAGAAGGCATTTTGGGCTTGATGTGACACCTTACTCCTCCCAAAGCACGGATGATGATGTGGGTACAGAGCCAATGGGTGGGAGAAACGGGGGACAACCATTCCTGCTGATGTGGTTGTTCATTTTGCATTCAATCCCAGCAGAAACA
The DNA here is from genome assembly GCA_013400495.1 of Nicator chloris. NCBI lineage: Eukaryota > Metazoa > Chordata > Aves > Passeriformes > Pycnonotidae > Nicator > Nicator chloris. Next base: position 565,885 of record WAAE01014031.1, on the reverse strand, counting down.
TCCATGTTCATCCTGTAGGATGGATTTTGTGGAGTATTACTACCAACCTTTTGAATTTCGGAGGTCAGACACTGGGAATTTTCACAATGACAGTTCAATATTGAGGGTGCAGCAGCTCCCTGATATTTGACTTGAGGAGAAGGCTGGAAATGCTCAGTTTTGACCTGATGCAGAGAATTTTACAATGCACCCAATCTTTGGATATTCTTTGCCAGACCTCTGCTGTTTCTTAGCAGCATGTTTGAGGAAAGGAAGGTTTTCTTCCCAATTTTCCAAAGGAACTAATTTATCCTATGACTAAGAAAGTCGCTGCCAGAGGCTCTCAGAGGGCCTTCAGTCCCTAATTCACATTAATGAATGTGAATTAGGGACTGAATTATTATTTAATAATTTATTATAATTTTAATATAATTATTACAATTATAATATTTTTATTATAATTTATTATATAATTATTAACCTCAAATGTCAGTCCCTTACACCACAGACCACTTGCACAATGTGGAAACCCTCATACTGGAACCACAGTGCTGGGGATTGGAATTAGATTCTCTTTGAGGTCTCTTCCCACTCACTGCAATCTAGGATTCTGTGTTGGTCAATAAAACCTCTTAAATTCTCCTTCTCTTGGGGTTTACCCAGGCACCAGCTCTGAGTCACCTGCAAATCCCCAGGAGCTCTACCCAACTTTGGACACTCCTGGAAGTCCCATCAGTTCTTGGAGAACCCTCTTAAAAAAATCCAACCACCTTCTTAGGCTCTTGAAATGATGACCCCAGGTGGGTGGGGAAGAGGAGGCTGCCAGGATGAGGCTGCCTGACATCATCTGTATCTGGTCCAGGACCATCAGACACCTGTTGAGCCTCCCAGTATAATTCCACAGCAGCTGCTGCCCTAACCCACAAGTGCACAAGCGGGCACATGAGTTGTTTGGATCACTTGCCTCCAACATTGTTCTCTGGAGTGTTGGAAAAAGGCCTAATGAAAAGTGACTCAGAAATAACTGACAAGTGCCAGCCTCACCTTTTTATTGTCTCATCAAAATGGGAGAGACAGTGGAGGAGAAGAGTCAACCTTCTCTGTAAGATCCACTGTCCCAACTTGCCTGCAACTTGCAGGCTGAGTGAAATGTTGACACAGGTTTGACAGGGCTGCTTGATTTATGAACAGCTCAAAGGAGGGGGAAAGAAAGGGAGAAGAATTAAACATTATAAATCAGTGAGTAACATCCATAACCCTGAAGTGCTTGTTGTAAACAATACAAAATGCCAGCCTAATTTTTATAAGTGTAATTTACAACAAGCAATTCCTTCCAAATGAGAGAATTTAAAAGGAAAAAAGTCACTTGTTAGAACAACATTATTCAATCAGATGAGAACTAAGCCAGCCATTGTTACTAATGGTGGAAAATTTCAGAGGAGCTAATTGCTCCTCTGTGGTGCCTCTCAGGGTATATGCATTGAGGTCTGTTGGTGCTGGAGGAGAACCAGGCTGGAAGTCAGAGCAGTGAGGGTATGGCCAGACCTTCAGCTCTGCCCAGTCCTTGGGACAACCCGGGGTGCCACCCTGACTGGCTGGAAAACTGCTCCCAGGTGTGCTGCTGGCTTTATCCCAGCATCTCCCAGCTTGCTTTCTCTCCAGGAACTTCTCCAGATCCTGGAGAAATATATCCATGTAATGATCCAACCTCTTGGGCAGTGAGGGGATCAGGGTAATACCAGGTCAGCTAACTTCCAGCACAGCCTGAGTACTGTGGGAAAGCCAAGGGTGCTAAACCTGCTCCCAAATTCAGTAGTGATGCCCAGTCTGACAGTTTGGGGGGTGCTTTGCAGATGCAGATGCAGCTGTGCTGTGCAGCTCAACAAACCCTTCTGATGTGGGAATTAAAACTCATGTGGCAAGGAGATAACATAAAGTCAACCCAGATAATCCTGCTGTTACCTCTGCCTGCCTCACTGCTCACCATAAACCAAAACTTCTCCAACTGCTGTTCTCCACCTTCAGTGCTGGAAGCTGGAAGATTAAAGCAGCAAATGGTGCCATGGAGAAACAAACTCAAAACTATTTTCCATGTTGTGCAAGCACAGAATAAGGAATGGCCTCTTCTCACCCCAGAGACTTTTCAGTGCAAAGAGCAAAGCAAGAGATGGAAACAAAAAGGATGTTTTCACACAGACTATCATGCCAGGCATGAACCAGTGGTCTGGGAAGTTACTGTCCCAGCTGTGGTTTAAATGAATCTCTTTTAATTTGTGCCACAGCACATTAGGAGAGCACATCACAGCACTTTGGACAGCGGATGGGACAGAGTGCCATCATCCTCTCCAAAAAAGCATGTCCATTTACATCATGGCAGGATTCAAGTGACATGGTTTGCAGAAGCAGGAATCAAACCCCAACTGAATTCCTAATCCAGAGCCTTGCTCACAAGAACATCTTTGTGTTTATTCCCAGCATTTTCATGGCAAAAGTTGTCTCTCCAGGTCTGCTGTTTGCCTTCAGGTGATTAACAGATTCCAGAGTGCTTGGGGATGGAAAGTTCTTCATCTATAAATAAATGGATGTAACAGAGATGTAATGAGACTGAAATTAATTAACGTTTGCAGAATGCTGTGAGAGGCACAATGAAATGCGCTCACAAAATGCAAGGTATTATGGCAGAAAGTGTATTATTGTTGGCACTCCAGGGAGCATTAGCACAGCTCTTTGAGCTCTATCTACTCACCTTCCCTGCTGTTTCACAAATGTTATCCTCCCAAAGGGAAGTAGGGTGTGAAACCTGACGATTTGCTTGCCAGCAAACTGCTCCTTCATTAAGGGAGGTAATGACGGAGCTGCGCGAGGACACGAAGCAGAGAGGGTGGTGCTGGGGCACGGAGTCCTGGGTGTGCAGAGCTCAGGTGTGTGGCAGGACCTGGTCTTGACTGTGGGATAAACACATGGCCAGACCAGGGCTCTCCCACTTTAAAATTAATCCTCAAGAGAGCAAGAAATGCCTTACCAGGGACATTATTGAGCTTTGCCAGAGATGTCTTCACTTCCAAATCTGCAAATCATCTTTAAGCAGCAAATTCAGCGTCAAATTTTAGGGGTTTGTCCCTTTTGTCCCTGAATCCCTGTTTAATACCTGCAAGCTGCAGGCACTGCAAGTGATTTATATAGGTCCCTAAAATTTGGACAGCCTCAGTACACAGAATCCCGGAGTAGTATGGGTTGGAAGAGATCTTAAAGTTCATCCAGTCCCACCCCCTGTCATGGGCAGAGACACCTTCCACTAGACCAGTTTGCTCCAAGCTCAACCTGACCTTGGACACTTCCAGGGATGGGGCAGCCATAGCTTCTCTGTGCCAGGGCCTCAACCCCTCTCACAGGGAATAATTTCTTCCCAATATCTAACTTAGACCCACCCTCTTTCAGTATCTCTTACCCTTTTCTTACAGTCAGATGTGACAATGGTTCAATAGAGGGCAGAGAGTTCTAGATGTTGGGGGTTATCTAAGCTGCTCCCACACATTCAAGTGCAAATATCAGGACTGAGCTAATCATGACTGAATATCAAGATGGGGAAGAAAAACCTGCTCTACAGACTGTTCAGCTGCACTGAGCCACTCTGTCCTTGTGCAAATCATAGAGGCACAAGTTAAGAGTTAAGATTTCCTACAAACAGCTAAGACTAAATATTCGTTTCACCAGGAATGTTATAGATTCCTATTCACCAGGAATCTGTAACATTCCTGGTGAAACGAATATTTAGTCTTAGCTGTTTGTAGGAATATAGGAGTATATAGGAATATAGGAGTAATCTGATGATTGGTTCTCGCAATTAAGGGATGAATATTGTGGGTATGTTAAGAGAAGCTTTATTGATGTGTAGTTATGTTATTGTGGTTTGTTGTTTGGATGTCCTCTGTTGTCCCCACAGTCCCCTTTCCCCCCTATGGCTGCCAAGGGATGGCCTTGGTAGCTGGGACATGTGGAAGGAAGGCGGGCGCCTGTGCCCCTGGCATGGGGCAGCTGGCAGTGGGGAAGGCTTGTTCCTGGGAGGTGGGGCATGGCAACACCTGACCTGCAATCCAGCTGCAAGAAAGCAGCCTCCAAAAATGAACGGCAAAGGAGAGTGGCTTGGCAGACTTTGGGAGGGGCCAGGGTTACCTGAAGCAACACCAAAGGTATAAAAGGTGGAGCAGCCATTCTGTGGGCGAGCACATGGCGGTTTAATTTCATGCTCCCAGTGCTGCTCTTCTCCTTACTCAGTCCTTTGTTGTATTTTGCTAAGGTTTAATAAAGCTCTAAAATTTTAAAATGAGTGTTGTTTCTCACAAGGAGTAACAGGAGAGTGGATGAATGTGCTCTTAGCAGGTACATGGATATGTGCACCTTACACACATAAATAAACACATCTTTGCATTAACACTGAAGGGGGGGGCAGCTGTGACCTCTGGAGGGCCTGGAAAGCAAAATAAATGTTTCCACTGTGTCTTGGAGGGAAGGAACTGACACAGCAAGTTGCATTATAGACACTTCACAGATTGAGCAATGACATTTGTTCTTCTGGTAAGTAATGCTTTGAAAGAGGTGAAACACAATACATCTAAAACATGAGCTTAGAGTCATCAACTCTAAAGCCACCCTTCCAATTACACTTACAAAGAGCATTTTCCTTCACAGAATTAGAAGCAGTCTCCATATTCCCTTGGCCACTGCAGCACAGTGATCCCGTGCCTGCATGCAGCGTGGGCTGGTGTTGGGGGTTGAGGTGTGGAATTTTTTCCCCATTCTGTTGCTAATGATGCACTGATGGCTGGGTGCTTGACGGTGGGGAGAGGGGGAAACGCACTCGCTTGATCTGAGACTTTGGAGTGGAGCCGTGTCATTGCAGTTTTGAAAAGACGAACTCCCTTCTGCTACAGAGTCCAGCCCGGTCCTGCTTCTTCTGGTGTGGGGTGAGCCCCTGGTGTTGTGAGCAGCCACTGAACTGGGACCCTGTTACCCCTGCCTCGCTGCAGGAGGGGCTGTGGCCTGCGCTGGGAGCAGGGCTGCTGTTGTCCCGCCCCCCTGCTGTTCCCTCAGCACTGCTCCGAGTTTCTCACTACTCTGTAGCCTGCACCCCACCCCTGCCTGCCAAGACCTCCCGGTCTTCAGCTCCGCAGTTTCTGATTCCATCCCTTCCATCCCTTCCCATCCGGGACAGAGCCGCCATTCCCGCGTGCTCCCCGCGCCGCCCCACAGCGCCCCCTGCCAGCGCGGGGGATCATCGCCCTGCCCACCGGGAGCCACCAGCGCCCCTGGCGGCCGTGACAGGAACTGCACCAGGGGAAAGTGCCCGCGGCCAGGGAAGCTGTTACCGGGTTCCTGCTTCTGTTTTTGTTGTTGTTGTTGTTAATGCAGTGGTTGTTTTGTTGTGTTATATATACCAGTAAAGAACTGCTATTCCTATTCCCAATACCTTTGCCTGAGAGCCCCCTTAATTTTCAAATTTGTGATAATTCGGAGGGAAGGGGTTTGAATTCTCCATCCCAAGGGAGGGGGCGGGGGGGCATGCCCTTTCCCTAGCAGACACTTGTCTTTCAAACCAAGACAGGGGATCACATGGATGAGGGAACTGCACAGAGATAACTCAAGATGGCACCAGAAATGCTGTTGGCAAAAGAGGGAAGACTGCCACAAGAGATGCACTGACCACAGCGCCTGGTCACACCCCATTGCTGGATATCAGGGAGCTCCTCTGCTAGCCTGATCATACTCTGCTGGGCCCCATCCCTCCCTTGCTATATTTTGGAGGGATAAATNACCCCCCCCAGAAAAACGAAAGTATTCTGTGCTGCCAAAGCCTTTACCAAATTGCAAACCCTTCAGTTCATCTTCCTAGCACTGGTAAGACAAGGCTTGGAGCAACCTGCTTTAGAGGATGGAGTCCCTGCCCACGGCAGAGGAGTTAGAGCTGGATGGTCTTTAAGGTCCCTTCCAACCCAAATTTTTCCAGGATTCTATATACTAGGAGGAGCAGAGGAGCTCAACAGACATGTCAGAGGACCAGGGAACATAAACTATGCAAAGAAATGGAAGAAACTAATTTCCAGTGATCCTCAATTTCAGAGTGTGAAGCTGCAACAAACCAACACCACAGCCTGGCTGCCAGAAGAAATCTCTCCCATCCTGCTCACCATGAAAAAGGTTGCATGGGAAACCACAAAACCTAAGAGCTGCAAGAGCTTCATGGTTGCCACAACTCAAATGATGGATTAGGATGTGTAACACTTGTGGAAGACACTTAGCTGCACCTGGCCTGCCTGGAATAGCGAAGCAACCCCCAAATCCACGTCTGAACAAAATTAATGGAGCCCTGTGTGGCCAACTAAACCTTTTACCCATGAACAGTCTCTTATCTAAATTTCTCCTGCTCACATGGGGCTCATGTCTCACCTACCCAAACAAGCCTGTCTTTGGCAGGCCAACCTCAGGAGGAAGAGTAGAAGACAGCTTGATTGCCAATATCTAATCATAATTTGGGATCCAGAAAGCTACTTATCTTAGGAATTGCTTAATAATGTACTTAATGTGTGAAGTATTATCACTACATATAATTTAATACAGAGAGTTACATGGAGGGAGATAAGGATCCTGTGCAAACGGACAAGGAGGAAATTAATTGAGATTTGGGCTTCTGTTCTGCCAGCTCCTCACCTAGATCACTGTGAACTGCCCCAACATGCGTGCCTGGAGAGAGCAAGACTTGGAAAGTGGGATGGGAGAGGGGGAATGTCACTCCCTCTTACCCTGTCTGTCCCCACTCCTCTGTTTCCATGAACAATGCCCACAAAATCCACAGGAAGCCCTGGAGTGCAAGAGGGAAATTGGTGCACAGGAACAATGAAGCCCTGGGGTGTGAATTATTTAGTGCTGTTGAAGAACAATTAAGCTCTGTGAGGTATTTAGTCCAGCCCTATTGCAGATGGAAGCTGGAAAGCACAGGTGAGGTGTGACACACACAGGGGATGAGTCGTGCCCAAATTCTGGCAGCCCCAAATTGCTGCTTTGACTCACGGGACAAAAAACCCATCTGTTGTGATATTGAACCCACCTTGAGGATCTGCAGAGGAGGTCAGTGCCAACCTGTAGTTGAGCATTTCACCCCTTTTAAGAACGGTGATATAGAATCATAGAATGGTTTGGGTTGGAAGAGACATTAAAGCCCATCCAGTTTCATCCTGTCCCCTGGTCAGGGACACCTTCCACTATCCCAGGTTGCTCCAAGCCCTGTCCAGCCTGGCCTTGGACACTTCCAGGGATGGGGCAGCCACAGCTTCTTTGCGCAACCTGTGCCAGGGTCTTCCCAGCCTCACAGGGAAGAATTTGTCCTCTATATCCCACCTAACCCTTCCCTCTGACAGTTTAAATGCAACACCCCAAGTCCTGCTGCCTTTGAGTTGAACTGGCAGGTTGCAGGAAGTTTAACATGCCTTCTTGAGGAGAGAGGATGTGCTGCCAAGGCTGATTTATTTTGTTGCTTTGCTGGCAGGGGATGTGGAGCAAACAAGACAAAAAGACAGGAAAAGAGCAGGAAAATGGAGGAGAATACAAATGAGAATAGAGATTCCAGCATGACATTTCTGCCTCAGAATCAACTACATTTCTGCAGTGGTGCTGCCATAACTTGTGACAACATTGCTCAGCTTGTGGCAGAAAGGGGTTCTCACATCCCAGTTCTTGGAGCTACAAGAGCATTAGCAGCACTGTGAGTTATGGTACTCTTGTGGAACCCATAAAGCCTAAGAGACCCTCTGTGCCAAGCACTGAGACAATACAAACCCAAAGAAGCAAATCCCTTTTCAGAGGAGGAGTGCAGAGGGAGTAGACAGCCTTCACATGTGTGAGAAGGAGAGAGAAATTAATGGAGAAAAGCAGCTATTGCTCACAATTGTTTTCCAGTCTTTTGTGCCCATGGAAAAAAAATTAGAAAATGTGCCTGGAACAGCACAAGGAACAGTAGAAATGCAGGAAACAACGTGAAACGTTTCTCCAAGCCCTGTATTGTCTGTTCCTCAATATTAGGACATGTCTCAATCAACACCTCCTAATTACAACATCCAGCTGCAGCATTATAATCAAGGTGAGCAGTGAACCTGAGAGAAAAGCTCTTCAAACACAGAGGCTCTTGGCCAGCCTCCCCAAACATCCCTGAGAGTGGTTTGGGTTGAAAGGGGCCTGAAAGCCCATCCAGTTCCACCCCCTGCCATGGGCAGGGACACCTTCTACTAGACCACGTTGCTCCAAGACCTGTCAACCTGGCCTGCAGAAGCATTTCAAAAGCCAGAGGATTGTTCACCTTTTCCTCACCCAAGGACACTGAAAGAATAAGCAAACAAAGGAGTCAAGGGAAGAGGAATATGCTTCAAGACCCCTTGGCAAGACAAGCAGTAAGTGAGAACCAGGCTTGTATAACAAACACATCAAGGAACAAAACAAAGGTGTAAGATAGGAAGGAGAAAATATTTATTTGCCTTTTTTTCTAGAGTCCTTTTCCCTTTCAGGCAAATAATATTTATGCCATGGGGCTTTGACTGTTCTCTGGAAAGCACAAAGCCTTTTTGTTCCCCCCTGCCTCCCAAGTGGGAGGACTGGTCGAGCAGCTCTGAGGAATGAGGGTGAAAACCAGTGACCCAGAGCCGCTATTTAAAGGGGGAAGAGGAAAAGGAGTGAAGAGCAGGGCAGAAGGGCCAAAGCTCTGCAAGGGAGGGAAGAAGAGAATTCCAGAGCCAGGATTCCTGAACATGTCCCTTCCAAAACAGTCTGCTCTGTTTTGGAACAGTATCGCATCTCTCCTGACGCCAAAGGACCTGCATTGCCTCAAAACCCATTCCTGAGCCACCAACTAAAATTTACCTACAAACATCATTGGGTCAGGATTTCACTTGCACAACAAATTCCTGGGAATTTTTAATGGTGGAATTTAAGCCCTGTTAAATCACAGGGATCTGCAGGAAATCTTGAGTGATGACATTGGTTCCTTTCCACCAGGCACTTAGGACACGATAAATTTGGTCTGAACTTAAGCTTCCTCCCACGGGGAGCTCAGCAAGCCAAAAAGCACTTCTAAGACAAATTCAGAGTGATGTAATGAATAGATGACTGAAGTAGTGGGGTTTAGGTAAACCTTAATCCTTAATAAATTACAGATAATTTGTATGTAAGGGGTTATAAAGACTATCTGGATACTTTTAATAACTAAATGGCTGAGTGAGAAGAGGAAAGAAGAGATGAGGAAATCAATTAGATGTAAATTTAAATAGGAGACCAGCTTAACAGCCTCTAGAAATGTTCATTATTTTGGGAAATGCTGGCCTGATGGAATTAAAATGCTCCGTGGGAAGACAACAGGTTTTTCAAGCATGGGAGAGTTTGGAGGTGGACAGAAGAAAATGAGTAATTGGCTTAGAGATGAAGTTTTTTCCTTTTGTGGGGAAAAGAAGAAGATCATAATATGAAAGTTAAGCATTTTGAAGGGCTTAGATTGATCCTTTTTCAACATTTGAGGCTTTTTCAACATCAGTGGCTTTTAAGGAAGTTATAGCTAATGGATTTATCAGCAAAGCACTGACTTATCAACAAGGATTTCTGCTTGAAAAAGGAAGCTTTTGGTAAAAAATCAGGGCTGTTAAGGTTGAGCATTCATTTTTTTTTAAAAGGACATTTCAATTTTTTTTTAATCTAGATTGCACAATAATTCTCAAATGCAACCTAATTCAATTATCTCAGACTCCCAGCATTCCTGTACAAAGTGAGATGTCTAGACCATAAATGGCCACAGGCTGTCTAGACCCACTAAAGAAAGGTTTTCCACTCATTAATCCACCCCAAAGTCCCTCTGCACAGCGGACGATTTCCTGTAACCTGGGCAGGACATCACAAAGGGGTTTGCAGGATTTGGGATGTACGACTCAACGTTTGACTTTCGCCCTCGGCATCCTGGGCACCCATCTGGGCCCTGGCGTATCTCCAGTGCCCCTGAACCAGGTTGGTCACTCGATCATTCTGCAGGAAAGTAGCTCCGAGCCACTGACCCATCTGAGACTGGCAGGAAAATTAGCACGGGATTTTCCAAAGGACCAGAGTTTGCCTTCTGAAGACGGTATTACACTCAAAATCCTGGAATAGTTTGTGCTGGAAGGGATCTTAAATCTCATCCAGTTCCACCCCCTGCCATGGGTAGGGACACCTTCCACTATCCCAGGCTGCTCCAAGCTCTGTCCAACTTGGCCTTGAGCACTTCCAGAGATGGAGCAGCCACAGCTTCTCTGGGCACCCTGGGCCAGGGCCTCAGTACCCTCACAGGGAAGAATTTCTCCCCTACATCCCATCTAACTCTGCCCTCTGTCAGTGTGATGCCATTCCCCCTTGTCCTGTCCCTCCAGGCACTTGTCCAAAGTCCATCTCCCTCTCTCTTGGACTCCCTTCAGGCCCTGGAATGGGCTCTAAGTTTTCCCTGGAGCTTTCTCTTCTCCGGGCTAACAGCTCCACATCCCCCTGCTGTTTGGGGTTGCAGAGCTGAATTCAGCTCTGCAGGAGGGGTTTCCCCAGAGCAGATGGCCAGAATACCCCCTCATGTGCTGCTCATGCTGTGGGATGAATTCAAGTCTTGGTCAGGTTTCTGGGGTCAGATGAAGTCTCTCACCCAACAACACCCTGCTCCTTCATCTTGCTCTCAAAATCTGCTGCTTTCCTTACATGTTATAAATCACATTTTTTCTTCCAGGCTGCCAATCCTGCTGCTGCCAGGGCTGGGGAACCCACCACAACACAGACATCAACACTGCGAGGAAGGACAGAGTCGGTGCCCCTTACCTCCCTCCTTCCCTCTCTCCCTCCCTCCCTTCTTCCCTCCTATCCTCTCTCTCTCTCTCTCCCCCTCTCTCTCCCTCCCTCCCTCCCAAGACTAATCTTTCATGACCTGCTGGTACATCACAACCAGGTGATGGATCCAGGGGCAGATAATTCTGCTTTCTGGTTAATCAATCCAGCATTACATGAGCAACGAGTGTAATGCCCACCCTTAATCCCCCTGCAATAACACTGCATTCCGCCTTCCAAGGCAGAGCCACTTGTTGGGGTGCAACTGGGCTATTTCAGATCACAGAGGCTACTGGTTCCTAGTGCCATTCCTCCTTCTCATGCTTTATTAGCCATAATTTGATATGTTACCCGCCCCATACACTTAATGTAAGCCCAAAATATTGTTTTACAACATTAATTAAAAAGCATTGACACTGAATGCTTGGTTCACATGCTCCAGTGTGATTCATGGGTTGTGTTTAATTACCTGACAATTGTGATTTACCACATCTACCTGGTAGGTACCGTGTGGGTTTAAATCAATTAATGTTTGGTGGCTTTAGTGTACCTCACTGGGAAGGAGAGAGGGTATCTCATGAAGACTAAACTCCACACACATGAAAAAAAAAATGTATTTCAGGCATCTAAACTGCAAACAAGATAATGTGACCTGAGCAGAGTCCCACAGCAGCTGTTTGTGGAGCATTGCTTCATTAAGGGTCTTGGTGACTTTTCATGGAAGGTTTAACTAATTAGCTGAGTAGGCCCTCAATAAACAAGACACCAAGTTATGTTTAGCTTTTATTACACAGTCGCCCTGTTCAGTTGCTCAAAGTCAGACATGTGCTTAAGTGTTTTGCTGAATTAGGTTCAGTGTGACTACACAACTCCTGTAAGCATCTAGGAAGCTGGGCTGACATTGATTTAATGAATGCAGATTTGCAGCTGGGGAAAAAAAGGTCCCAAAAAATAATGAAGAAAGAAAGCAACTGGAGCCTTGGCTCAGAAGGGGTACTGTGCCTGTTGTTGATCCCAGTCACTTCAGCAGGATAACGTTCACATTTGGGGAGAGGAGCAGCTCGCTCTGGCATGTGCCCTGGTGCAGTAAAATTTCCTGTTCCAGGAAGAGAAGGAGGCAGAGGGCCTCGAACGATGGAGAATTTTGCCAGCTGTTCTCTTACCAGCTTTGTCCCATCACAGTCCTCCTCTTTGTTCCTCTCCTTCCCCTTTCCCCCCTTGTTCCCACCATAGGCTCAGTGTTCTTGCACTCCCATTCTCTCCTGCTCCTGTTTCCACCTCCAGTCCAGCCCCCTTCTTCCAGCACAGCAATTTTAAGTGCAGAGCTCTCTCACCCCAAACTCCAACTACTCCTTCCAGTGTAGCCTCCTCCATCTCACACTGCAAATGGCAATTTGCTCCTTCTGATTTTCACCCACCACTTTCCTTCCCCGGGAGCCATGGGACTGGTCAGGCACAACCAATGTGGTAACTCTTTCTACACCCAGCTGCAGGGATACCCTGCATCCTTTTCTTTTACACAGGTGTTGGGTTCTAAATCCAGCCAGGACAGAGGGAATGGGCTCCCCTCACCACTGCAGATAAATTTTCTCTTCCTTGTCACTCCTCCACCCATTGTCTCCAAAGGACCTCTGTGCTGACCTAATCCATTCCCACTCCAGCACAAAGTCCAGAACCCATTCCCAGTCTCCCTCATATTTATTCTCATGTTCCATTCTTTTGACCCATATCTGTCCTGGATTTTCCTTCTGGGTGATCTTTCCAGCTCCACACCTTCCCTTTACCTTCAGTGGCTCTCATTTACCTTCTCTGCTTGATTTTTCCCAGTTATTTCCCCCTAGTCCAAGCACACCCTAATTTATACCCCTTGTCTTCCCAGCTCCCACCCATCCCCAGTTCCTTCTCATTAAAAGCCTCCTTAAACACACCTTTGGCAATTGCTGTCCCAGCTCTTCTCCTCTGCTCCTCTGCCATTTGCCCTCCTCTTCCTGACACAAAGTATTTCAATCACATTAAATCAACATTTCCCAAAACAAAAAGGGTTGGTATTCAGGTGGAAAATTTCCTTAAAAAATAAACATCTTTGCTGTCCAGATGAATACGTTACCTTATTGTTTCCCAGCTACTCTGTTTATGTAACCTTGAAGCTATTTTGTACAATTCTTTAGCTCGGACAACTCAAGATTTGTTGTGAACTAATATTTTAAAGTCAAAATAACTCAGAGGTACAAGAGATTGTTACGGATGACTCAGACAATCTGTACAGGGAGAAGCAACATTTATAATTTGTATTTTTTTAAGAAGAATGGCTTTTCTTGGGTTACCTTGTCTTCAACTCAAGTAAAGCAAACCCACTCCTTTTCCAATTTGATGGCCTTTAGGAAGTTGAAAATATACACATGGATACACATGTATTGTCTTTCTACCTGGCATTTCTATGTGAATAAAGGGCTTTGAGCCAAAACCAATCAGATAAAATCTTTCAGGAACTTTTACAATGTCACATACTTGTGCAAATCGCCAGCGTGTTTATAGCAACAGGCACCACAACAGAGCTCTGTGCTCAGTCAGAGCAGGCAACCTCCTCCATCTGCTTTGTGCCTGTATTTACATGTGGCACCAGGCGAGACATCACCTGGCACAGCACAGAGGATCTCAGAGGGGTGGGGAAATCATTGCTCTTCACTCACCCCCCACCCTGAGACCCCCAACAGGCCATGGGCACATCTGCAGGAACAGATGCAGCAGCACGGCTGTCACACAGACCAAACATGATGGTTTAGGACAAGAGGAAAAGGCCTCAGGTTGTGCCAGGAGGGGTTCAGGTAACATGTTAGGAAAGATTTCTTCCCCAGAAGGGCTGTCCAGGCCTGGCACAGCTGCCCAGGACAGTGGTGGACTCAGCACCCTTGGAGTGAATTAAAGATGTGTGGATGTGGCGCTTGGGGGGCATCATTTAGAATTGGGATTGGCAGTGCTGGGGAATGGTTGAGCTTGATGATCCCAGAGATTTTTCCAATTAAATAATTCCATGATTCTATGCTTTTGGGTCCTCTTTTAGCAAACCGCTGGGCTGCTGCACCAATTTCTCCCTCTCTCTATGAAGGAGAGTAAACAAGAATTAATCATGTCACTGAAGGTGCTGTGAACTGTCAAAGACCTGAAAATCTTGAAGCGTAACATCCAGCCCCAGAAGGAAATATTACTATGCATGATGGTGTGTAACCACCTTGGTGAGGATTGCCTAATGCTGGCATGGAGAAACTGTCTTTCAGGTTGTATTAAGATAAAGGAGAAAAAGACACTTTTAGAATGCAAATGTTCCTACCAAAGTAATTATTCCAGAATAGCTAATCTGATAAATAACCCAAACCAGACAACTTCTGTGTCCTGGAAGGATGGAGTTTCATGACTTTTGGGGATTCCCAGGCATGTTGTTCGCTGTTTTGCCAGACAGCAGCTAAAATGGTGGTTTTCCACCAAGCAGGGCCAGACAGAAACATAGATAACATCCATGAGGATGAGATGGAAGGGATGAATTTGAATTCTCTTTCACAGAAAATGGGTTGGAAGGATAAAGTCAAAACATTTTAACCATAAACACCTTCCTAACAACAGTGGCAATTTTACCCAATACATTGATTTCTTCAAGGAATAAATTACCTGCCCTAATGTTTCTATTTGTCAATGGAAATTACTCTCCAAGAAGCTGAATAGAGTCTATATTTTCTCAAATGACAAGTCCTTTCCCTTTTGCACCTTTCAGTGAGGCAGAAGGTGGAATCTTCACCTGCCAGGGATGAGTGCTGCCAATGCAGATGTCTATCAACAGGTTAAATGAGTCCTCAGGTAGTGCAGCCTGATGGGAGCTCAGCTCCAGGCTTTAAATTGGGATGGAAAAGTGTCCGTATTCCATGGGGGAGCCTGGGAAAGACAAGCGTGATTTATTGCACTAAATCACACAAATAAAGGTAAGTGAGTGACTCAAGCATGTGCTTGCCTTCACAGGGGTCAACACAGCAAAGAGGCACATCCCTCTTCCCACCTGGTGGAAAACAGCCCTGGGGGATCCTCCCAGGATCCAGTTGCTGCTCTGGGGAACATCACTTTAAGCCAATGTACTTCATTTCCAGTCCTCTGGGATTCCAGATGAACAATCAAAGGGGTGAAAAGGGAAGCTCCACCCAAGTTCGTATTTCTGAGGATGAGGCACATTATGAACTGACAGTGGAACTGCCTGAGGTGCAGTGAGGGCAGGTACAGAGCCCACATGAGCCCTGAGTTTTGATTAATTACCGCAGCAGAATTTTCTTTCTCTTGCCATTGAATTAACTGCATGCACTGGATGGAGGAGATGCTCCAGGCCAAGAGGGAAGGTGAGAAAGAACACTGCACCCCCCCAAGCCTGCAAACTCCTCTCCTACCGGAAAACCCTTTGCAAACAAACATTTTTGAAGGGTTCTGCCAAAAGCGTTTTAAGCAATAATTAGCTGGGGATGGGCTATGAAGATGCAGAAGTGCCATTAAAAGGAGAAATTATTCACTCCACCACCTCTGGGTGCAATGCTGTCCCAGTGTGGGAGGAGAGGAGAAAGCACCAAGAGCCCACTTGCCAAACCCCGCTGTAAGGAATTACTCAGAGGAAATTTTTAAATTGTCACCCACACAAATTCAACCCCCTGTGACTCATTGCCACAGAGAATGAGATCAGCTTTAAAGCAATCAGAACTTGAACACAAAAAGGTTTTCTCCTAAGTTCTTCATTCATAGATGGCACCTTTTCCAGATTTTCCCACCTACTGCAAGAGGTAAAAGTGTTCTGATTTATTTACTTCTTCACTTCTCCCAGGAAACAAGGTTCTCAGGAGATCCCATGACTCTTAGAGCCAAGGATTTCTGGATAAACACCTATTCTCAACATACAGCAAAAAGAATCTCAGAGGCCTCCTGTCATGGGACCACTGCCCAAGTGGGAACGAGAGCTCTGGGCTATGATCTGCTCCAACTCGGGATGCTTTGCTCATTCCTGGCTCTCCTCCCACTGATCCATTCCCAGCTCAAACCTCATGGTGGAGGACAGAGAAAGGATTTAACACCTGAATCAATCTCTTACCAGCTGCTGTTGTATAGCAGGGTCAGGCTATAAATCATGGACCCCTCTGGATTTTGGACAAGAAAATAATTCCAGACGGATTCTGAAGCTCAGCTTCAAGCTTAGGATCTCTTAATCCCTGTGTTATTGATTGTGTTGTAGGTTTGGGGGTTTTTTTACATTATCCATTTGGGCTCAGGGTTCTAATTACTTTTCATTCCTTTTTTCTTTAGTGATTATATTTGAGTGACAGATCTTTTATTAAAACATTGTTATCAGAAAGCATCCAGGAGCAGGCAGGGCTAGAGTTCCACTCAGGGTTTCCATGCCTCAGGGAAGCTCTTCCTGGCTCTCACCTGGCCTCTGAAAAACAGAGGTTTGGTGTGCAGGTTTGGGGAAAGAGACAGAAAGACACGGTTGTCCCAAACGTTTGGTAGGAAAATGAATGCCCATCACATCAGAGAGGGAAGTGGTGAGGCAAAGGAGAGATTCTTCAACAGCTTCTTCCCATCCCTTCTCCCTAGCAGGAGAGCTGTGATCAAGAAGGACGTGGTGTGGGCAGCTGATGCTGTATTCACCTTATTCCTTGTCCATGTGGTGACGACCCACACAGCAAAGGGCTGTGTCCTCTCCTCCTGATCCCATGCTCCACGCACCCGACCAACCTGGGAGAGGTCATGTCTTGGAGTTTTCTTTTGGAGCATGGCTTTGCAGGAGTAATTTTTCCATGTTTCCTTCTCTCCTCCTGTTTTATCCACTGAGACCACGAGTTCTCTGGGATAAGAAACTTGCAATGGTCCATCACTCCTGATACTAAGTTAGTGCCATTATGGCATGTTCTGACACAGACACTGCACAGAAAAGTCTGTGGAACATATTCCATGGGAGGTCAAATCAGTTGTTCATGGATCTGAAGCAAAATGAGGTTTTACCCATCAGTCCTTTTTTTCTCCTCACTAAGTGAATAATTCTTCAATTTACTTTAAAGATCATTCTAACATAAGATTTAAGCACTGGGGCCAGAACCTGAAATAATTCTGCTTAAAAAGGTCTTACCTGAGGTTGTTATTGAGTTGCTGCATGTCTTCTCCAGCCTCTCCTATCTTCCACGGCACATTCTGGCTGCAATTTCCAAGAAACTGTGCAAGAAGAATCCATCCACTGTTCCCAGCTCACCTCACCCAGGGGTTTTGGGATGGTGTGATCAAGTGCCCAACACCAACTGCTCTGTGCCAGACCACACACTTGACATGGCCCCACTTTCCAACCCTCCCAGACTGATGAGGTTTCTGCCCAGATAAGCCAATATACACCCAAAGGCTGTGAGAAAAGGTTAAAAAACCCCCTATTTTGCTCTCTCTTGCTTACTCATGAAGCAATTCCAATTATTTAATGGATTAAATGAGCCTGAAATCCACAAGGAGCCCTTGTGAAAAGAGAGGAGACAGCTGGAGGTATTTGGTGGGTCAGGTTTTGGCAGAGGGGCATCACCAGCATCCAAGGTAGGCTGTGCCACCCCTCTACTCCTCTTCTGCTGGGGCAGAGGAAGATTGGAAAGGGGGGAACTTCTGATTTTTTGATTCTGCTGCTGTGAGTCTCACTTTTCCTGAAAGTGGATGCAGGGTCTGGTTAAGGCACAGGGCTAAGCTCCTTTTCTAGAGGCCACCTATCTTTCAGGAGATCACTTTTTTTGGGAAGCCAATGTGCATCCTCAGCGATGAAAGATATGAGCAGAAAAATTCCACCTGACATGCAGGGACCTTGCCAAAGTCCTGAGGCCGTGTCTGCCTCCATCACCATGCCAGGAACTGCCAAGCATCAGTTCCATCCCACTTTCTTGCTCTTCAATGAGTGTTTTCAAATAGTTTTTTCCAAAACAAAACTGATTATCAGGGCTTTCTCTTCCTTTATTTTGCTTTGCTGGGTCACTTCTGTTTATTGCTCATTTCCATATTTCTATCTGCTCCCAACTATCTGGGGACAGGGTCTGTGAGTGGGGAGTTCTGGACAGGCAGGATGTGGCACTGCCTCTTGAGGCTCCACCTGAGACCCCCGATGGTGGGAAAAAATCAGCCAAAACACACAGTTTCCTGTGAAGTTCTTTTATTATCATTATCATCATTGCTACGAGTATTAATATTCCTTTTATTAATACTGTTGTTATCTTGTACTGAAATAACCATTTTAGGCTTTTTTCCCACCAGAAATACTATATCTGTTTTTGAGGGGAACCAGTGGACTAAGCAAAATCCACCTAAAAATTTCAGAGTAGGGTGAAGCAGTTGAATAGGAAGGAGCCTGGGAAGGAGCTGGCAGCAAAGTGGTACAAAGGTGCTTAGGCTGGAGGCTTTGAACTTGAGTGAGAGATGGCAGGGGAGACATACAAACAGAGAGGGAGAGAAAATAAATGCACCCTCGTTAACCCATAAAATCAGAGAAGAAGAGTCAGGTACACGACGTGTGCCAAGGGAAAGGGGAGGAGAGGAAAATTGACAGTATCGCCAGCTTGACGAGATCTTCAGTAAAAAAAAAAAAAAAAAAAAAAGGCCTTTTGTTCTGTCTGGAGAGAAACTCTTCCATCATCTTTATCGAATTTCCACCTTTGGCAACAGCTAAATAGCCTTGCATATCTACCATCAAGACACTAACAGCCATGCCATAAATCTTAACCCCAAACTATCATTATTTGCTGGAGAAAATGAATGGTTTGCTCTGCACATGAAAAAAAAGAAAGCAAAGCTTCTGAAAGAGGAGACCCTTTCGGGCTGAGTGTCCTCCCTGGGATCTCTCCTACTTGCTGGTGGGATGAACACTTCTTGCATGCTCAGCTCTTAGAATTATCCATGGAAATGTGCTATTTTCTATCTCTTAAAACTATTATTATCTTGATATTATCTATCACTTGCAACAGTGAGTCAGGTTGGGAAACACTGGGCAGTCAAGTCTCAGCCACTTATCTGCAAAACAGAGTTAAGGAATAAACATTAGAGATTGTTGGGGTCCCATAAATTACAATAATTGGGGTTAAACACATTGATACAATCAGAAAAAGTGCCCAGAGCTTTTGCTTTCCCTGTCTGCCCCATGGAGGACACAGCCCAGGTGGAGGCTGGAGCCAGTCCCCAGTGCTGGCTCTGGGACAGCTGGAATGTGATTTAATTCCTCCCCTCTCATTACCACTTCCTGAGCCCGGCTGCCTACGAGCCCTGAGGGACAGCAGGGGATGAGGGGAAATATTAGTTTCTTAACAAATTCTTGTGTCATCTTCTTGACAGCACCTTTAAGCTCTGGATGACACTCAGGAATGATGTGGCTTAACCTCAAGGGTTCAAGAGAGGGAGCATTTCCCTTTGCCAAGGAGCAGCAGTAATTGCTGGAGAAGAAATCCATTCCAGCTCTCCCTGGCAGCAGCCATTGAGTGCTTCACCCACATGGCAGGGACACATCCAGGGCTCCTGTGGTACCCACATAGGACAGATGTGCTACCTCTGGAGTACCACTGATTTTGGAGGAGTGTCAGGATGGTTGGGCCTCAATGAGGTTTTCCAACCTTAATGATTCCCTCGTTTTCTGTGTGGATGAAGGGGATATCATATATTCCCCAAAATTAGTACCTTTCCATGAAGGTGACATGACAGACTATGGACACTCCCTTAACCTGCTGGAAAAGGTTTAAAGCACAGGGAAAGGGAGCTTAAGTGGAGGGACACCGGGGCAGCAGCATTCCATTGGGATGGAGGCTGTCATGCTGGAGGAGTTGGATGCAAGGATTTCCCCAGCATTCCCTTTACACACATATTATCTGGAGATGAATAAAAAGCCACAGTACTATTAAATCCCAGGGATTAAAGGTTTAACATGACCAAGAAGAAAACGCCTGGAAAGCATTAATTAATGTTTATATGTGGTTTCTATCTTCTCTTCCCTTTTTCTTGCACCCTTTGTCTGCCTCAAAAGATAATAGATGGAACAGCTTCTTCTGCCAAGGCCAGGCTTCACCAGTTAAGACTCTTCTTATTTCCACTCCAAAATGTTTGTAACAATTCAGTTCACAGGCTCATGATTCATGGGGCTTTCCCAGCAATTACAGGTCCCATTTTTTCCCAGCACAGGCCTTTCTTGTAGGTTATATTCTCCACACTATGATTTGCAGCCCTGTCCCTCAGCCTAGGAAACCCATGGCATTGCTGCCTCCACTGCTGGAGCATTCTCTTCTCCCCCTCCCTCTCCAAAATGGAAAGAAAAAGAACTTCCCATGGATGTGGCATCAACAGCTGCAAATTCCCACCCTTGGTGGCTCTTCAGGAGCTGCTGTGAGTGACCCTGACCTTTCTTGGGAACATTTCCCGGTCAAGACTATTGCTTGTTCATGGGAAGACAGACACATAATCCCCAGCCAGAAGCTCAGAAGGTATAAATGGCTACCCCCTGATTTATGTCAACTGAAAACACAACTTGACCACATCTCTTGGTTCCTGTACAGTCCTGCTCTGTGCTTCTCTTGAACTCAGGAATTCTAGCTAAGCAAAACTTTCAAGTTAGTGCAACAAGTGAAAAGAATGAGGGGCTGTTCCCTTCTTCTGCCCCAATGGAATGCAGATTACCAACTTAATTTAAAAAAAAACCCAAACAAACCAGAAAGCAACAACCCTGCCCCAGATATGCATTCCCTATCAGACTTACACTTGGATAAACATTCCTGGTTCCTAAAGAAATTTGAACCACAGAATATTCTGAGTTGGAAGGGGGCCCACAAGGATCATCAAATCCAACTCTTAAGCAAATAGCCCATACTGGGATTGTACCTGCAGCCTTGGCATTATTAGCACTGTGTTCTTACCAGCTGGGCTAATGAACCTCATGAACATGTCAGTGTTTCAGTTGTAAACTCCAGGCCTTGGGTACTGGGAATGCTGGCAATTGGGTGCTGCAAGATAATGAAATGATAAATAAATAAATCTGTTGGAGTTTTTTCCTGGAAACATTGATATGGGACGAGATACAAATCCCAGTAATAACAGAGGCCGCCTTCTCTGCATTTTCCATCATTCTAGTCTGCCCTGCCTACAGATATCTGTCCATTCCCTCTTTTCCTCCTGCTGTCAGTCCTGAAAACCTGATGGAGATGTGCCATGCTGGAGGCTGAAGATGAGAGGAGCTCTGTGCCATCCATTCCTCATCCTTGGTGGATTCACATATGGTGACACCTTGTCACAGGCCCAAAATGCTCCTTGCCTGTGATTTTGGCAATCCTGCTGCCTCTATTTATAAAGCAAGATTGCCAGGGAGGCACGGCCCAAACAAGCACAATGCTAAGACAAGATTAAGCTTCCCTCATTGCAGCAATTCCAGGCTATTCTGCAGGAAAGAGGAATTGTGCATCCCCTACCACATGCATCCAGGGTCTTGGGACTGGCCACAGACCCAGCTGAGAGCATCCATCAGCTCCTGGGAGTTATCCCATCCTTTTCCTAAAGAGTCGTTCTTACCCCAGCAGTGCCAGGCTGGGAGGCAATGTAACACCATGAAGGGGGACCACTGTGATCCCTTCTTTTAATATTCCTTAGAATACAAGCACAGAAATAATTTTAATTAAAGGAAGTATCTTAAGAAGAGAACTTTAGCCTGGATATCAATATTTCCAGTAATGGAAACTCCACCATACCCTGGGCACACTCTCCATGCTCAATTAACCACACTGTTAAAACATCTTCCCTGATGTCCCCATTATCCCTCCTCTCCATCAGGGAAAATCCAGTAGATTTAAAAATGAGACACATGTCATTTCAGATTTTAATGCAAAAAAATGGAAAAAAGTATAATGTTCAGTAGGAACAAAACCCATCCTCAAAGGCATGATTCTCTGGAGGCTGCAACTGCAGCTCTTTGTTTCTGACTGGAGCCCAAGAGCTGCTGAACTCCCTGACAGTACAAGGGCCCTTCTTGGAGGGGACTTGTGATAAAATGTTTTGTACAGCCTCAGCCATGTTCATGCTGCCTCCATTCAAGGCCCCTGAGCCTGAGCATGGGGGATTATTTCCAGATGGAATGGCTTTAACAACAGGTGATTTATTACCTCAGTAAGCAACCTTGATTTCTCTGCTCTTTCCCCAAATTAAAAGAAAGGATGAGCACAAGATTACGCCTCACAGCCTGCTCGGTGAGATCACCCATTTTTACTGTGACATCTGTCAATACAATAAAGTAATGAGAGATACTGAAAAATACCTGGGTAAAATTTGATATTTATTAGTTATCAACCCTAGCAATTACAGAGATGATGGGTTCAGTTCTCCTCTCACCCACCGACAGGAGAAGGACACAGTGCCAGGTGAGGGAAGCAGGGCAGGACTGTGACCTGGAGGCACACGAGGAGTTGCCCAAGGCACGTCCTTGTCCCCATACTCGACGAGCAAGAAGTGGAGCAGCACAGGAGGAAAGAGGGAGGGTGCACTGAGAGCCTAATGAGGCTGCAGGAGTCTCTGCCACACAATGCTTCTGAAATCCAAGAACCAAAATGTGATTTCTGTGGATAATAATACCTAGGGTCGTTACAGGCAGGAGTAAGGAGCATTTGGAAGGCAGGTACAGTGTCATGTATCAGGGTGAAGCCAGCTGCTGGAGGTCAGGAAAAGGAGGAAATATTGCTTTGCATCTGTCTGAACTGCTCCTCACATTCCCTTTGGCAGCCACTGTGACACAGGCTGGACACATTGGAGTCTGCCACTTTTCTAAACTACTCCATATTACTCCATATTCTCCATTTCAACAGAATGGTTTGGGTTGGGAGGGACCTTAAATCCCTCTCATTGAATCCCCTGCCATGGGCAGGGACACTTTCCCCTAGGTGATTCTGTGTTAGTCTTCAGCTAAAAACAAACTCTAAGACATCTGCTTTTGCTAAAAATGCCCAGTGATCACCAATTTGCATGCAAGTCAAGGTCTGGTGGCTTCAGCTGTTAACTAGAAACATGAAGGAGATTAGGGAAAGGATCTTAACTCTGTGTACAGCTAGTGGTGTCTCCAGAGAGTGAGTCCCCTCTGCAGGAGACAGGATAAACTGTCTCATTCTCCACACTTGCCACTAATGAAAGGAGATGGTCAGCTCAGACTTAATAGCAAACTTTAAGATGGTCAAAGTCATGTGGGATGAAGCCCATTCAAAGGAAGAAATGTTTCAAGCTTCTGTTGTGTAGTGTTGCCCAACAGACTAATAAAATGAGAAGAGGAACATCTGCTTTAATTTAAAGAATTAAAAGTAGAAAAAAAGTTCATTCCCTCACCTTTGATTTGTCAGTCCTGAAAGGGCTAATTTTTTGCATACCATTAAAGCAACAAAAAATTGACAAAGTGAACCAACTACCAACCAAAACTGGAGGAGAAACAAAATTGTGTAAACCATTAGCAACTTCCATCAAGAAATTATGACATCAAATCTGTTAAATCCTGGTGAAATCCATTGGTATTGGCTCATTGGGCTCAAGAACATGACTGACAAGGTGATCTGGAGGTCACCACAGCAACACTGTGGTGGGACCTGCAGTGTCTGAAGTGGCTCAGACCCAAACTGGACAGCAAAGCTGATCGAGGCTTCACTGGGGGTGGAGATTCAACTTCAGACATTAAGAGCTGGTGGCTTCAACCTGAACCTCTCCAGCACTGACGAACAACCCCACAGGAGCACGTGAGTGATTTTATGGACACTCAGCTTTGGGTGCCTTCCCCAGCTCACCCCTAACAGCAAACTCCACTTGCCTGTAGGATGTCATGATCCAGCTCCAGACTTGAATTCTCCAGCTTGTTCCCATCCTGCACCTGCTGAACTGCAGGTGGTAAAAGTAAAGGCTGTTATAATATTTCCCAGCGCACCAAAAGCACATACATTTGGGAGAATTTAAGAGAAACTCCGGTCAAAGCCTCTCAGAGGAATTAAAAACATTTCTTATGAGCAGCTGAACTCATGTCCATACTGTTACTGCTCTCAGAGAGGACCCCTGAGGTTTGCACTCCTGCCACTTTTGTCTTTGTTATTTTGAGAACTGCATTTCATCTCTTTGTGCCTTTAGTTTCCAGATCTGTAAAATGGGCACTTCCCCTAACTTAGAAGTTCTGCATTAACTAAAACTGTCAAAGCATTAAAATCATAGCCATGGAGTTCTTATTTTCTTGATTTCACCCTGTAAAGAGAGTAAAATCAAAGCAGATTGCTGCAAAAAAAAGGAAGCCTTTGTGTCTCATATTCTTTCACAGACAGAGTTTCTAAGGTATGTTAAGAAATGAAACCCCATAAGGGTTAGTGGTGTTCATTCAAATCTCTCAAATACCTACACGCAATTATTCCAAGTGCAGGAGGATTAACTCCAAATTTGAGTGGATTAGTCAAAAAGCTTCCACAGCAATGTTGAACTGTTGGAGAAAAATACATAAAATTGTCACTTTTGTCAACTTCATAATACAACTTGATCCCCTCATGTATAATGAGCTGTAAGCCTGGCAACATCCTGGGATGAGGTGAAGAGGAAAATTTCACTTGGGAACAAAACAGTGGAATTCAGAGGGTCAGAGCATCAGAGACATGAGAGCTTGGAAACCACAGGCCACCTTGGTCCCTTGTCAGAGTCCAGGGCACTCCTCTGACTGCCCTGGAAGGTGTGAGGTCCTGGCAGGGCTCAGAGAACCCCTGCACAGAGCCCAGGGAGACACTGTCCTGGATCTCGGTCCATGGGAGAGATTTCAGCTTGGGAAATGAATTACAAGTCACGAGAATGTAACAAAAATAATAGTTAGTAATAGTAGTTAAATGATCACGGGGTGCAAATGTAGAATATTGGGGTTTTTAGAAAGGGGTCAGAAGAAAAACATGGAGGACCTGGGTGTGGTCCTTGTCCTTTTTGTCCTTCTTCTTGTCATCCATTTTTCTGCTGTGGTGGCTCCCAGGGTTGGTGTAGGATAGAGGTGACCTGTCTGACATTAGCAGTAGGTATTGGTGATCAATGGTCAATAAAGGATATATAAAACATGGTATAAGAGGCTCTGCCTGCCTGTCGTGGGCGGGAGTCGCCTCCTGCCCTTGCTGCAACGAGACCTTGGCAGGGCACAGGAAGAATTTGTAGATAAGAAATAACAAACAACCCGAAGAAAACCTGAAAAAATGGCTTTTGACCTTTTTTCTGCTTCTGCATGGGGCGTTCAGGGAAAAAAGACTCTGATCTGACACATCTCAGGAATCACAAACCCGAGAGTCCCTCACTCAACGCCCCACAGGCCCCATGGGCTGCGCTCCTGGAGCTCGTCCAGCCCTTCTGCAAACCTATGGTCACACACACACATATAAATGTATATTTACACACTCCCAAGGAACTAAAGACAACTCCAAAAGATTAGGATGTGAAGGACATGATTAAACACAAGAAATTACATAAGCAAACA
Source organism: Nicator chloris (assembly GCA_013400495.1). NCBI lineage: Eukaryota > Metazoa > Chordata > Aves > Passeriformes > Pycnonotidae > Nicator > Nicator chloris. The sequence continues at coordinate 540,516 of WAAE01014031.1, read as the reverse complement.
GACAATCTTGCACCATTGTTTGAAGGTTATATATATTACAAGGCTAAAGAAAAAGGGAGACAATTCCCTTGCAAGAGGAGTGAGGAAAATACAGCAAGTACAGCTTCCTGTAGGACTTCCCTGGGCTAGGAGACTGAAGGGGGGCAGAGATAACCACTTGTAACAACCATTCTGACTCATAGAATTAATACCAGGCTCCATGGGTGGAACAGGCAAAAAGCCCAGGTCTGATACAGAATCACAGGATCCCAGAATGGTTTGTCTTGGAAGGGAATTCCAGCTCATTTCACCCCCCTGCCACAGGCAGGGACACTAGACCAGGTGGCTTCAAGCCCCGTCCAGCCTGCCTTGGACACTTCCAGGGATCCAAGGATCCAGGGGCAGCCACAGCTTCTCTGGGCACCTGTGCCAGGGCCTGCCCACCCTCACAGGGAGGAATTGTTGTGAGCATACTGGCCAAAGAAAGAACTCACCACTCTGCCCTTGTGGCAGCTCTGGGTCAGAAATATTAAAATAGAGTAAGATTGTTTTTCAAGATTATGAAGGGAGACCTACTCTCAGGCTCCCACATACAGGATTGCATTTGATCCGCAGAACTCTCCTCGCTTTTTATTGAAAAAACTTCCCTGCCTGAAATTGGTTGTCAGTGCCTGCATGACTGGTCACAGCTTATCCATAGCCTTAATTAGCAGATGTGTGACCGCCTGTTTAGCCATATTTTTAGATCTCTGGGCTCTTGCAAGCTGTCAGAAAAAAAAAGGCATTATTTTAGGAAAAGTAACATCGCAAAACAAGAGTGACATTCCCTTTGACGTGTGAGGATAAATTAAGGATGAGAATACATTACAGAAAACTCTGAGCACCTTCATCATATTCCTGTATTCAAAGAGAAACACAGCTGAGTTTCGGTTGATCTTGGCTTCTTCATTGACCTGGAGCAGTAAATTTTCCCCCCTTTTAGTGTTTAAATAGTTTGTCAGTGAATGATCCCATTCATAAAGTGCTAGCGATGACAGTTCTGCAAAGCTAAATGGCACTTAACTGTGAACCTAATAAATCTGCAACAAAAATAAATAGAGAGAATGAGAGGGGGAAAAAAGATTAACAATGACAGAGACCTAAAAAGAAAAATATGCGAAAATCCCACTGGCAGGTGTGAAAGGCAATTGTCATTAAAACTGTTTGGAGTGGTATTGAGCAGCATTGCTCCCATTTCCCTCCCCTGTTTGCCTGACCTTTGAATTCTCAGAAGAAACAGGGCTGGGCTGATGTCTGGATACTCTGCATTTGCTCGGACAAACTTGCTGTGAACGGTGGAGATCTATCTCTCCTTGCAGGCATCCCCATCCACTGGCACCTCTTGGATTAGACAAAGGTCATCTCCATGCTCGTGAAAGCAAGATTTGCATTTATGAAATGGTAACCTCCATACAGGAAAAATGAATGCAAATCCTCAAATTGTTGAAAGCAGGACTCAGGGAGAGAAATTCAGGCAGAAAATTTGGAACTATGACAATCCTGTAAGAAATTGTCACAAACAAGATGACTTATCACAGAAACCCCAGAGCAAAGGTTTTAATAAACCAACTTAGCATGAAAAATTGTCACCTATATTTAAGAAATGGGAAGAAAAATTGATCAGATTTTAACAGCTTAGGAAAAGCAGAAGAGATACAGGCAAATGGGATAATGTGAAAAGATATTGCTGTGGCTAATCTCTCTTAAATAAGATAACGGATTTTGTAGACAAAGGAAATGTCATCCACCAGCAATTTGTATGGATTCTCCACTTCTGCAAAGGGAAGTAGTATCTTCACTAACAAAACCAGGGCTTGTGCAAGAGGTCCAGAAGTCATTGGAGATAAATTGAAAACATGTTCAGAGAGGCAAGGGGGCTCAAGGAAGCTTATTAATATAGTTGTTCAGGATTCCAACTGAGATTAATTTTATATAAGCCTTTAATTAAAACCCTGGGCAGTAAAAGCAGAGTTGAGCCATCAAAGTTTGCTGATGACAAAAAGCTGAGTCAGATTGCCATTACCAAAGGAATTGTACAACCTGCACAAAACAGGAGATTGAGAAATAAGATATGGCAGAAGCAAACCATGTGGTAATCACTGAATGAATAATGAGGTCTCTGGCTATCAAAATCAGGTGGCCCACTTTAAAAAATCCCACGATTTTAACTCCAACATGAGCCAGAGGAGATATCTGGGGTAGAGGAGGTGGTGCTGTAAGACCTTCACTATAGCAGTGTGCATGGTTTTCATCACCTGTGTTCAAGAAAGATAAATCCAGCCTGGAACAGAAACAGCAAAAGGATATGGGAGTGATCCTGGGAAGGAGATTATCTCATCAGACAACCCCCCAAGACCCTGACAGGATGAAGATTGCATGGAGATCTGATCCCCAGCTTTAAATACCTGAGAAGAAAACCAGCAGAGAGGGAGAACTGCTTGTGGCAGTGGACAATGCCAGGGAAAAATAAAAGGCCATGAAATGAGACGGACAGAGGCCTAGACAGAAAATTTAATGAAGGGCTGCCACAGGAACTGGCCTCTGCAACAGCTTTCCAAGAGGAGTAGAAATCTAGAACTCCCTCCATTTGTCTTTAAACAGAGACAGAAATATTTATGAAAGAGAAAGTATGAACAAACACGGAATTGCAACAACCTGGTCTTGTAACCCAAACAACCCTGCTTATCTTTTTATCTCCTGCCATGACACCAGCTTGAGAAGGCACCCCCAGCACCACCTGCACAGAACCTGAACAGGTAAAAGGGGAATATTTGTGTCCTGTTTCACAAGCATCCATTTCCTGCTCTGTTGTTTTTGTAACTACACTGAGTTTAATCAATGTAAGCTGTTAGGAAGAACAAGCAGGAAATGAAACTGTTCGAAACAGGATCCTTGGAAGAGGACACCTGGCTCTGGGAAGCCCTTAGGGAGCATCAATGGTTTGACAATATCCCCCCTGTTCACCTGCTCCAGATTTATTGTGCACAACAAGAACACAGTTTCTTTATTAAGAGCAGGTCTTGAAAAAGAGCTAAAATGTAGAAAGCTTTGGGTTTCTCAAAGAAAGAAAAGCATTCTGCCTTTGCAGGCCAGGGGCTGGATGTGCAGTATCTCCTGATTTTGGGGGACCGGGGCTGAAAGGAGAAGTGTGTGACACCCTCCAAGGAGCTCAGTACCTTCAGAGGGAGCATTATTTGTTGCTTCAAAATCAGCATTTCTCCCAAAATGTCTCAAATTCAGACTTTAGAGCCTTATCTTGGCCCTTGTTCCAGGCCCATGTCCCACGCAAGGTGTCCAGGGTGCTGAGTAAATAAAGACAATCTCACTCTGCTGCCTCAGGGTCCCAAAGTGCTGCTGGAGCAGATGGGCTTTGTGCTGTGCCCAAAAGGTCAGCACGCTTGGCCTAACCCAGCCCAGGGCTGGGAGCCAGAGAGCTGAGCATTCCTTGGGAAAGGGTGTAGGAGACTTTTCCACAGTTTCCAATCAGTTCCTATCAAGGGGAGAATCAAGATCAGGGGTTTTTGCTCATCCCAGGGTGGTAACGTGGCACAAGGAGAGGAGCAGGACCTGAGGAAGGGGAACCTCAGATTTAGCAGGTAAAGGACTGGCTGATGCTTCAGAAATGAGCTGTTCCCTCTCTCCTGGCAAGAGCTTGGAACAAACACCAAGCCATCCTCTGCTCTCTGACATCTCCATCTCACTGCACGAGATGGTGAGTTTTCACTGCAGGAACAGATCTAATTATTACCTCATGGGTAAATATCCGCTGAGGCACATGGAGAATAAGGCAGGTAACTCCCAGTCTGGGCTTCTAATTCCCTTATCAGGGATTATTATCAGCATCATTATCCTACATAACACAAAATGAAACACAGAGGGGAAAATGCCATTGTCTTTCCAGTAATGAAAAGCATGGACAGGAGAGGAAATAGTTTCTCTGAGTCACACTCCCCACCCGAATAATAGAAATATCTCCATGTGGGGAGCAGGTGACTTTATGGATTAGCTGCTGTTAATTTTCACCACGAAGCAGCTTCTCTGGGCAAATCCCAGCACAGAAAGCTTCTTTCCCTCCTTAGGTGGCCCAGACTCTAGAGCTTTGTTCTCTTTCAGGTTTGCAGAGAGCTGATGCTCTGCATCCCATGTTTGGCAGGGATCAATCCTCTGAGACTTCAGGCACGTTCCTCCGATCCTCCCACACCCATCCAGAGATGGGCACAGCTTAGGAAAAAGAGAAGAATTGTTCTGGATGTGGAAGACAGCCCTGGTGTGGTTTGAGAGAGCACTCAGGTGTCTGCTACTCTAAACCCAGCAGCATTGGTGTATCACAGCTCTGGGAATCCCAGGAGGTGCAATTCCTCAGCTGCCAAAGCCCAAATGACCTCCTGTGGGAGCAACATTGACCAGGAAGTGTCTGAGGGAGGAAGGTTGGGAAGAGAGACAGATTTATGGGCAATCCAAAGGTCCATAAGAAGATGGAAATTCCCATCCCTCCTGGCAGGACCTTGGACCCAAAGCACCAAGGCTTGTAGACACACTGACATGCCAAGGACAGGAATGGATGATGGAGGGGAAGTGTCTCCTCACTGATCTGGTGCCACCATCTCTCAGCAGAATCACTGTGAGCAAGGACTCCCAGCCTGTGACCTACTTGTGCATTTATCACTTTTAGTCCACCACTTTCAGCTTGTTTGCTCCTCATTGAACTACCAGACCTACAGGATAACGTGAATTTTCCAGAGACACCAGGAGAGTGCCACAGGGAGCTGTCTGACCTGGTTTTACATATAACCCCCTTCCTCAACGTTTGCTTGCTAAAGAGTTCTTGAAAGCCACAAAAATCTGCAGGGTTTGTACCCAGCAGCCTCAAGGATGGAGCCCTGTTGTTTTCATGACAGTTTACTCCTCTTTTTTCCCATTACTTTTATAAGAGTAAGTGTAAGTAGGAGTACTACTATAGGACTGTAATTACAAGGTGATGCTGCTGGAACAGCCACCCAAGCTGGGACAGGAAGGGATCCTGTCGAAAGCCTTCTGGCAGTGAGCTCCTTCTAGCATAAATAGCAGGACCTGACTGATTTCAGACAGTTCTCAGACCTGCTTTAACTCAATCCCCTTTCAGCGACAGCATCTGTGACACCTTTCAGGGCTTCAGGTTCCCTTGCACTCTTTGTCCTCACCAAACCTGCCCGAACTCATCGTGCTCTGCAAGGATCAGCATCAGAATTGAGTACTGCAGCTCTCATATATCTAATGAAGGTTTTACTTCAGCTTAAGTGAGAGCTGGTGAAGGGTGAAGTCTAAAGTGTCCAGGAAATCAGAACCTTCTCCACCTGACAAGGCTGGGTCCTGCTTGGGAAGGGCATTAATGGTCTGTGTGGGAAGCATAGAAGGCCTGAAATATTTCATATTGATTTCTCTGCAAGGGTTTGGTTCCTTTGGTTTATGCAAATATTAGAAGCATTTGCCCAAGGGGTACCATCACTTCCTCTGCTTTTGTTAGTGCTCAGCAGCCTTCGCCACCTTCTTCCCCAGGAAATTTTGGCTCCTGAAATTTTACCTTGACATTTGTTCCTCAGTAGTCTCTGGAGGAAATATCCCCACTCCCACCTGCATGCAGGAAGGCAGGCTGTCTATGATCTCAGGAACTTCTCCTAATGAGTAACACTTTCTATTACCCCCAATTGTTTGACAAAACAGGAGCTCCAGTGTTTCCAGCAGTGAAGGGACCTGTCAGAGCAGCCTGCAGGGGTTCCTTGTCCATGGCAGCTGCCCACACTTCTCCCTTTGGGAGAGGATCATTTTACCCATGGAGCCCAGCAGATCCAGACACTTCCTTTTGAGCAGTGACTAAAATTCCACTGCACTGGGACATTACATTCAAGGAGGTTTATAATACAGGAATGGACTGGAATTAGTGGGAAAAGCCTAGAAATCACAGGGTGTCTGGTTGAAACAAAAACAACAACCAGACAATCTATTTCTGCCAGGGAAAAAAATATTTAGATTTTAGGGTTCAAATCCCTGCACTGAAAATCACCCTCATGGACTTTAACTCCACCACTTCAAGTTCTAAAGCTTGTATCCAGTTGTGGATTGCTAGACACAAGACAAGTTGGGGGGGGTTTTGGCCAGTTTTTAGATAGTAATTTAACCCAATTATCATTAATTTAAGACACTTAAATTGCAGCTATGTATAATACTGGAAAGCTACTGTGCTCCAAAGATCAATGCCCCCCAACCACCTATTCTTCAGTTTGCAATAAAACCTGATAAATCCTACCTGGCAGTACCAGACCTTGAGAGGAAAGACAAGTGAGGTTCTTACACGATATTTACGCCCAATATCTAAGACTCTACAGGATATATACTTCACCAAACCTCTGCCTTTGTCAAGATTTGGGTCCAAATCCTGTATTGTAGCTTAAGTCTAATCCAAGAACTGTTCTTTATCCAGCTATATTTTAATTTATAGTGCATAAAAGGAAACACAAAAAACCTGTCATTCATCATCCTTGCACATATAGCTAAACCACAGAAAAATATCTCTTTACAGAACCAGTGCTTCATCTGTCCAAAAAAAAAAATTTGACTTTTTACCATGATTATTTTTCTTCCTTGTTTTCATGGAGGTTGATGCAGTTAAGCTCTTCCCCTTTGCTTTTTCTTTCAACTCCTCTCCTCTTTTTTTCAGTCCGTTCTTGTGTACCCATTTACATCTGCAACTGGAGTAAAACTACATATTCTAGTAGAACTAAGTGTAGGGATTGTCCATTTTGCTGCTGAGGAAAGATGATTGAGAGGGAGAAAACTGGAAACCCTTTCAAACACCAAATTTCTTTGTACTGGCCTGAAGTTATCTGAATAAAGACTTTTTGCTTTCCTTATTCATCCTTGCTGGGACCTGGGGGAAGCATCCTGCAGGATGAGCTCAGTGCTTTGCAAAATTATCTCAGGAGTGGGTACAATAAAAGGTGTGTCCCAGCCAGAACTCCAGATATGAGCACTACCCATCCCTGTAGGGGAGTTGGGATTTTGACATCAGGGCTTGTTCCTTTCTGTCAGGACTGGAAGCCAAACACCCCGGAACATCACCAGGGCTCAATCCCAAGGGCTCTTGTCTCCGCTCAGATTTCTGGGCTGGGCGACCAGCAGTCCTGGGACAGCAGATTCTGAGAGGCACAACAGCCAAGAGGCTTTTAAAGGAATGAAACCACCTCCAGGGCTGGCCCAAAGGCCCCTGGGCAGCTCTTAGCTGTCACTGGGGGTGAGGATAAGACTGTGCCGATTCCCTCATGGAGCCAGTCCCCGTGTTTCTCCTCAGATGCCTAAAATCAGGCTTGTGCTGTTTTTCCCTGGGTTTTAGGAGCATAAAGCAAACACAACTTTCAACCCACAGCCCCTGGAAGGGCTAAATCCCAGCCCAGCCTTCAAACCCAACTCAGCTCAGCCCAAAGCCAGTGGAAGTTGGCATTTCAGTGACCAGACCAAAAATAAGCCCAAAGTAGAAAAAACCTTAAAGCAAGAGGAAAAGGAGCACTTGCCTCCCAACAGCAGCTGGGATCCCTACATTTAGTTCTACCAGAATATGTGATTTTACTCCAGTTGCAGATGTAAATGGGTTTCCCCATTTCTTCCACGCTGTTTTCCCTCCATCCAAACACATTCTGAATGTGCTTTCCATGATCACTCAAGGGATTATCAGTGGAAGTCATTCAGTGTGAGCAGCAGCAGAGCATTTCGAGAGCTAATTCTGCACCTAAATAATCATGTTGAAAAATAAGATGTTAAGATTGCTCCTCAGCCAAAAGAGGAACAAAAACATCTTCAGTGTCTTGTGGACTCATGAAAAACTAGCCCAGACAGCAAGAGAACTGCGTTTTTACCCAGACTGACTCATAACTTATTAGAATGGGATTAACAAGGGGAAAAAAAAATTAAAAATCACAGGAACTGTTCCCACTGTAAAGGGAGGCTGAGTCAGAAACAATATTTTCATCTGGGAAGTGGGAAATGTCATTTTGCAAAACTTACTTTACCCTTTGCTGGAAAATGGGAAACTTTGCTTTCCTTGGGACTTAGAAACATACCATTAAAATTTTTGTAAATTTTGTACTCTCATATTTATCAGTTTCATTAGACAGCAAAGAAACACCACACCCCACTTCCTATCTCAGGGCAAGAAAGTGACATTTTTCCTGTTTCTACATTTATTTCCCCACCCTGTTATGTAAATCTATAAGAATTCTTCAAATTAGACAAATCCATTGGGTACCAACTGCAAAAAAACCCAGCAAATGCATCTGCATTACCCATTTTATGAAGAACCTTTTGGTTGAAGAAAATACTGAAGTCTCCCAATGCTGTGTTTACACTGCATCTCTGATTGTTGGGGTTTTTTTTATTATTTAAAAAAGTCCCAGGATGGTTTGGGAAGGGGCCCTAGACTTCGTCCAGTCCCACCCCCTGCCATGAGCAGGGACATATTCCACTATCCCAGGTTGCTCCAGGCTTTGTCCACTGTGGCCTGGAAGAGAACAGATTCATTACAAAATATTTCACTTTGACTCAGACAAGTTGAAATATCTTTGATGCCTTCCCTGACAGCTTTTTGTTTCTACAATCACCTACACACAACATTTGATTTAATCAGCTGTTCAGGCTTACAAATCAACTGAGTAGAAACTCTTGCAAAGTTTTTTTGCAACTTGATGGTGAAACTCATTATTAGACAAATTATTTCCACTCAATTGCTCCCTTCACTCTCCCTGAGTACTGCGGCATTTGAGACTTGGGGAAACATTTTCTGTGAAGATAAGAGTGCTGATGCCTCTATCCAAGAACAATAGAAGCTGATTACAGATTTCATAGACCATCTAATCTAATCCCTGTATAAACGGGCCATAGGCCTTTTTAAATTAAATGTTATTTCTAGTCCAATAGATACAGTTGAACTACAGCACAATTCTGGAAAGAAGAGGAAAGAAAAGACATCCAGAGATAAAGAATGTGCAACAACTCAGACATTGTATCATAGCTCCAGAGAAGCAGTTAAATCCTGCCTCACCACCTTTGGCTCTCACTGAGTGTGTCACGAGCTTGTCAGGGCTCTGTGGAAAGAAAAATGTTCAAAGATAACTAAATTCTGATGCATTTAGTGGAAGAGGAAACACTTTGCAGTTTACAGGCTGTTTCCAACAGAATAGGCAAAAGGGAAATCATCTTTCATCTCATTTCTTGTTCACTGTGACACAGAAAAAAAGAGCTAAAAGGTAACAAGTACCAGGTATTTTCTAAGTTCCTTGCAAATGAGTGTTGCCCAGTTCTGGTAATTTGGTTTAGGTTTAGATGCAAACCTGTAGATGCACTTAAAACAGTGGCTGCCTTTTCCAAGTTGATCATTGTGTACTGGACACATGGAGTGGAGCATGTACCACCCTGGTTTGGCTAAAGCTGGAGTTTCAACACATGAAACTCTAATCTCTGTCTCACACACTGTAAATACACACAGTGAGCAGCACAGAGAGGATTACCTGAAAAGTATTTCTCTATTAAGTAATTTCAAAAATCAGTACCCAGGCAGGATTATACAGATTCATTTCTTCAAGGAGTTACCCACATTTTATAACATTAGCACTGTTCTAGGACAGGATGTCCTACACACATCGCTGTTGCATATATGACATTTATTTTTACCTTTCTGAAAGCCATTTTCAAGTTTTAAAGCACATCTTCAGTCACTGACTGGATGGAGAACAAATAACAGGATTTGATGCGTGGCAGCCGTGGAAAAGTCTTGCCAAGCTGAGACACTCAATCATGAAAATAAACTGCACAAATCCTTTACCAAATACCTATTTTATGTTGCCTGAAGCAACACAGAGCTAATGCAGAGCTGGAATCAGACACTTCCAAACACCACTGAGCAAGAAACTGGGGGAAAAAGAATCCCTTTGTCCCCACTTAACACTGCTTGGATAAGCCATTTGAGATCTGTGTGTGAACCCTTGCCATCCCAAAAAAGGGATAGTCAGAAATCATCTTCACAGGGCCACAAAGAGCCACTAAATGTGTGTCCAAAACTGATGAAGGTGACAGAAAAAAGTGCCCTTGTTCTGACACATTCACCCAGTGACAAGGTGGCATTTACAACACCCTCATCTCCCTTAGCAAGTGCTACAAAAAGTTTAGACAGAGATTGTTGTGCAGTGACGTTAAGGAAAATCTGAGGATTTCCATTTCCTCTAGATTTTATTGGAATAGAAAAACCTATTCCAGAAAAGCCCCTCCCTAATATTCTGAAATGAGAATCTCTGGAATAGAAACACTAGCAAGAACTGTTTGATTCATATATTTTATTTTTAATTAAAAAATAAAGGTTATCTTAATACATCTCTTGTAGCCTTTGGGCAAAATGCACCCTTAACAAGACTCTATCAAACATGATGCATATCTTTTCTTGGCACACATCTTAAACAAATGCCAGCTTCCGGCAGCAACTTTGGAAATCCATCATTTTCCCCAAACCCTGAAAACATTTAACAGTTCATGTAAAAAAACCCTACAAAAATTAGAAGTGGGCCCAAAGCGAAAGTCCCAGATCCAAGCACCCAAAAGCTTTTGGTGCAGACTTATACCCAAATGCTCATCTCATTCCAAGTTTTATCCCACATCACTGCAAATTCACAGACACAAACCACCTAAGGAGAGGCAATCGGAGCTGACCCAGGTATGGATCTCCCTTCAGAAGCTTTGATCTCAACTGGGTCAAAGCAGACCTGGGGGTCTGAACCGTTTCCTCAAGTTGTTTAAGTTGGGCCCATCCCTAACAGAATTAAGTGCTGGTTACATGAGGAAATGGTGCTGTCAGAGCTCCCATTCCTCTGCTATCCCTGATCTGAGCCCAGGCCAAGCTCTTTGTCCACTGGCACCACACAAGGCAAGGATAATGCCAAGGGAACACACTGAGCCTCCAACACAGCTCCACACCTGCCTCCCACTGCCCGGGAGAGCCCCTGGCTTCTCAATGAGCTGTCTTGGGGTTCTAGGAGTGGTTTTCCCTGGAAACATGTCCCAGCCCTCTCCACAGGAAGGCTCAGGCACCTGCCAGAGAACAGGCTGGCACCACTCCCACGGGATGTCTTTGTTCCACCTTGCCCGTGATGGCCAATTCCCAAAGGCACAAAGTGACCAATGTTTAGACTTATACAAGGTCTACATACATACATACATACATACATATATATATACATGTATGTATCTAGGTATACACACACCATTACATACATATTTAAATATATATGTACGTATATATATATTTGGTTTTGATTTTCCTCTTTTATCTTTTTGTTTTTGCACTTCTTTTCCCCTCCTTTCTCTCCCTTTTAACTTAATGGTGTACTCTCCTCTGAGGAAGGCTCTGATACACGCTCTGGAGACTTCTCTGTCTCCAACAGGACTTCTTCTGGGTTCTCCTCTGTTAGTTTCGGCTCCTCAGAGGCTTGAGATCCCTCCTGTGCCTGACTCTGAGCCTGGCTGTTCATTTTCTCCTCTGCTTCGATCTCCTCCGAGGTGGGAATGGAATTTTTCTTTGGACGGCCTTTGGGCTTTGTTGGAGCTTCCTGTCCGCCCTTCAACACCTGGAGCAAAGAGATGAACTGTCAGGATTCTGAACTCTGCTGGTCTCAGACATCCTGTTCCTATGTCTAATTCCCTCTCTCTTCATACCATTCCTGCAGCAACAAGACATTCCAGGCAAGGATCTATATCCAAGCTAATGCCAGTAACTTCTGCAGGTGCCACGTACATCCAAAGGAACAGCCTAGAACTGCATCTCCTCTCCCAAATCAGAAAACATGGACACCTCCACTGGAGAATGTCACAGCATCATGTTCCCACCAGCTTTTATTGGGTGGCTGTCCTTTATAAAAAAGCAATTTAAGTTGAGAAGGACCATGAAGATCAGAGTAAGTGAAAGGTGAAAGAAGAATACGAGAAGCAAAAATTAGTATCAGCTCTCAAAAGTTCTGTTTCCATAGAGCACCACAGTCTTTTTTGTCTATGCACAAAACCAATCCCAGAAGCACTGAGATCACATGAATGCCAAAAATGCAGAAGGAGATATTTTGGTTCTTCCCTCAGTTCTATTTTCATTTCTTTCACCTTTTTACTTTGTTCTCCTCCTACTGCCTTTGGTCCCCTCTAGCCCACCACATATGCTGCCGTAAGAACACTTTAAAAAAATGAGACCATCTCTGTGAAAAATGATCAGGAATAAAACAAAATTTGGTATAAATAGACACAAGTCACTCCACTATGTTCAGCTTCCAAATCTGTTCTTTGCAATCAGTTTTTAAGAGCCATGGAGAAATGACAAGGATCCACTCACCATTTTCTTCCACTTCATCCTACGGTTCTGGTACCACGTCTTCACCTGGAGCTGAGTCAGCCCCAAGGATTGGGCTAAGTCGAGCCTGGGAGACAAACCAGACAACAAAATGAGTTTACAGAAGCTAAAAGGGGCTCAGGTCCCAGGTCGAGGCAGTCCAACTCTGTTAGAGCATTCAGCAGTGTCTCTCTGATCAGTTGTCTCAAGAATAGTCACATAAAAGTAGTAAAACCCATTAATTTAGGATGCAAAGACAGAAGCTCCTATGTGAGATGCAAACTCTATGTGGCAGGTTTTGTCTGCCCTCTTTGAGACATGAACCTGCTGCACTCCCACTGATGATGCTCCATGTTTGTCCATGAATTAGGAGTTACTTGTACAACCCATCTGTGAAAAACAGGTCACTGGTGTCTGAAGCAAACACATAGGAACAAACACCCAGTATCAGCAACTCTTTGTATCATATTTCTCCTTCACTACCTTCAGAATGGGGATCATGGTACTTGCCCATTTCTCATGGAGTAGTAGTACATCTAAATCTATTAATTTCATATGCATTCTGCTATTTAGACAATTTAGGCTTTTAAGTGAATTTATTTTTTGTATTTTAGCTGCAGGGTATATGTGGCAGACAGCCCATAATCCTGATTCATCCTCCACAAATCTCCAATCCATGCAAGTTCATGCAAACCCATTCATTATTTCTATATTAAGCCCAGGATATGAAGCAAACGCGGCTTAGAGTAGCTCCCGATCACTCCCCACAGGTGATAGCACCATGCATCTGACAGTTCTGGAAGGGACTTGCACAAGGGATGGAGTGGGAAATCCTCAGCCACGCCACGAAAGTGCCCCTCGGAGTCATGCAAGTCCTGCAGGTGGGACAGCTCCAACTCAGAGCCACATTCCACAGTATTCTGCATTCTGTGACTTTTTGGCAAATATCTCCTTGCCTTTGGATGGGGGAACACATTTGTCAAGGCCAAGTTTTTCATAATTAAACCTTTGTTGCAGCTGGGCTCCTTGGGCAACCAGATTTACATTTGTAAACACCAACATACCTCACACCAGCCCTCTGTGCTCCACCTCACACTCAAGGATTCATGCTTCTCCCCCACTCTGGATTCACTCTGGACCTTCAGGCTTGTTCTGCAACTACATCATATCTGAAGCCATTGATCTAACACACCATTACTCTTAAGAGTAGAACATGTCAGAGCCATTACCCTGATGTACTGCCCTCCCTCACCATGGATAAACCGGGGGTTTCAGGTGCCCTCCCAGGACTCCAATCTCCTATCCAGGCCAAAAGCTGCAGAAGTGAACACAGACCACAATCCACTGCGTTGCCACGTTTCCAGCCATGAGTCGACAGAGAAAAGCTTGGCTTAGCCAATCCTTCGTGCCTGAGTGCACATGTCTGGTAATACCTGGATTACCTGCAACCAGCTGCCACCTCTTGCCACATAGCTCAGTGCAACCAGCACTGCCTGGAAACCCGAGGAAACAAACACAGGGGAAGTGGTACATGGGCAGGAATTGCTCATCGGTCTCAATGAAGCCAAGGAACAGTCATATGAGATTATTAATTACTTGAGTGCTTCAGCAAAGTGTCAACCATCTGGTGATGTGACGCTGTGAGGAGTCAGTGCAGGCACAGCAGGAACTCCAAAATTCCATGAGGCAGATTGGCTACGGCCAGGAATTTTGGTCCTGTGGGAATTTGGTGACAGGAAGTAGGAGCAGAAAATGCCATCTTCAGAATCAATTTAAATATTGGGATACTGCCCTCTGTGGAGAACAGGGACTGATACCTTTCAAACCTTCTCCAGGTTTACAAACTTCCTAGGAATTGGGTGGGTCATTTTTCCATAATTTAAATTTGCAGAGTAGGATTCAAAACCTTTAAAAGATCTAAAATTTCTCTTAGTTTGGTTTGTCCATGTGGTACCAGGTAGTGCCTAAGAACTTGCCTGTGCCTTTGCAAAGCAGCTTTCAATGCCAGCCTCTGCTTTCCAAACTTATTGACAGGCCACCACTTTCCCACTGAATCGCTGCCCAAGGTGCTGGATGAAAACCAGCTCAGGAGCAGCTGAAGATACCATGAACATGCAGCCCTGAAACAGCAGATCCCAGGGGAAGACAAGCTCCATTGTTTTTCAAGTGTGCAGCAGGATTTGGAAAGGCACAAATCCTTCTTCTCTGAGGAGATCTCTGAGCCTGGAGGCCTGCTCCGAGGCATGTGTATCATCATCTGACATTTCCACTGATATGGTCTATTCGTGTCACCTTTGATCCCAGAAAAAGTCGCCTTGAATTTGAATCAGGTTACCTGCCCATGGCTGCAGCTAATGGCAGAGGCAACTCAGTGGAGCCGGATGGAGCACTCCCCAGGCAGGGAATGCTCAGTGTGGAACAGCTGAGCTGGGCTGGAGCATCACTTTTGCTCACCCATATTCCCGGTGTGAGCAACAGACCTACCTGTCGGGGGTGGAGAGGTACTTCTGCTTCTGGAATTTTTTCTCCAGGCCCATGAGCTGAATCTCGGTGAAGATGGTCCTACTCCGGCGCGGCTTCTTCGAGCATGGTGGGGGCTGCTCTGCCTCCGACTCGCTGCTGCCCTGGGGCTCGCTGGGGGAGAGCTCGGTGCCCACGGCCCCCACGCAGGGCTGGGCTGGCAGCAGCCGGGAGCTGCCGGCGGCCGAGAGCAGCTGCGGCAGCACCGGCGGCTGCCGGGTGATGACGGAGAGGAGAGGATACGCCTGCAGAGAAGGGGAGCCTGCCGGGAGGAAGCAGAGGAGGAGGAACACCAGTTCAGTGCAGATGTGTCTGAGGAATGGGAGCGCTGGGGACAGGACGGAGGCAAGAACAGCTTTCCCGGCTTTGCCATTTGCTCGTTAAAGGACTACAAGCAAGAATATTCCCCTCCTCGGACCTGTTCATTCTCCCAAATTGCACAGCTTTTCTTGGGCTGGCCTAACCCTAACCCTAACCCTAGGACAGGGAAAGGAAGGACCGCCTTTCCACTTCTTTTTTAGGAGCTATTATAACCATTGAAATTATCTGTCTAATTACCACAAGAGATTAAACTCCAAGCAAAAGATGAAATATATCCTCATTCTGTTCCCAGCTTTGTTTCCCTGGGGAAACTAGGACAGGGTTCACTTGAAACAGTTACCTCCTCTCCCCTTGCAAGCAACAGACAACAGAGTCCAGTTCACAACTTATTCCATCCCCTACTAGACAACTGCATCAGAACCACCCTCCTCCTCCATTGCCCACACTGATCCCGCTGACCATGCAGGAAGATGAGGATGGATAGATCCCGAGAGTTCTTCACTGACTGAACTCTGCATCTTACACCAACCTGTTGATACCAGCCCTAAAAACAAACCAGTTCTGCTCCAATGTTTTCAGGTCAGGGCTGTTCTGGGATGACAAATCCAAACATTCCCAAACACTAGAGGAAGTTCTGAGCCACATCAGGCCTTCTGGTTTACAGTTGTAGCCATTTCCTGTTCAACCTTAGCCCCAGGAAATAGAATGTTCCTCTGAAGTTTGGGTAGGGAAATTGAGCTACATACAGGAAATGTTAACTCACTGTAAGATATACAACCTGCAGAGTTTTGGGAAGTCATTTTCTTGCTCTGTACCTCATTTTACCTCATTTGCGAGATGGAAACAATCTTCCTTACCTACATCACTGGTGGTAAAACATGGATTAAAATTTAATGTACACAAAGTATTCGGAGATCTTTAGATAAATGGGACTGTGGAAAGGAACATACTATACCAGCAGGCCCAATTGTGAAACCCTGCACATGAATCACCACTAATGAAAATAATGATCTCTCAATTAATGTGTTGGGGTGAGTAACTCCACACAGTGGAATAAAGGAGTCACCAGCCTGGGCTGCTGACGACCTGTATTCCTCAGCCCTCTCCTCAGGTGTAGGATTCTGATCACAGGAACCAGGTCCTAGGTGGGCTGGGTGCATCAAAGAACATCACAAGTTGTTGATCATTGCTTGTCTCAACCACAGCAAGTTGTGCAAAATCCAGCCACTTACAAAGCAAGCTTGGGAAACTATTGCCAAAACCCTAAATTCCAAAAGACTGGATATAAGGATAGCTGTGACTACAGACTGGGGTTTAGGCAGACTGGGGTTTCAGTCTTGCTTTCTCCTCCACACCCCTGCAACACTAAAATGAAAATATTTCCATTAAATGTAAAGCTTTCCACTTAAACCACCAAGGAAGCACTTGAGATCAGAATTGCCAAGCCAACCTTTAGTTTGTGTCAAATTTCATCTACCTTCTCTTTCTGGGGACTTTTTCCAGCTGAAGACTGTGCTGATCTACAGCATCACTGAGTAACCTGGTGGAAATTCTGCCTTGATTTACAACTTCAGTGGCTGTTCAAAGATCATAAATTAGGACAGAGTGTGCTGTCCTTTGCTTTACACCATTGTCCTTTGCTTTACACCACTGTCCTTTGCTTTACATCTCTGTCCTTTGCTTTACGCACTAAATCTGTGCTGGTATTTATGCACCCTCTGACACCACCCAGCTACACAGAAGGTAAAGCAGATGCTGCTCCCGTAGCCTATGTCCTCCTTGTAAACCCACTACTGTTCATTTCTCACACTATGAGATAACAAAAACTTGCTGACCCACCCGTAGAACAGATGATTTCTTCTCTTTCAGCCAAATATGCCCCAAAATCATCCCCTCTTGCCTCCTCAAAGGGTCTGTCCATTTCTAAGAGTCCTATGCAGGAACACTGAGGCCACCTCCACCGTGAAAGGTGTTCCTGGGTGTGCCATGAGATTTATGAGGACATCATGTGTTGATGTCTTTGTTTGCAGCAGTCCTGGGACTCAGCCTCAGTACACAACTGTTCTTGGTCACTCAGGCTCCAAGAGGCTTCTCAGACCCCAGTTCTACCCTGTTCTGGATAAGGAGACTTAAGCTAAAGCTTACTCCAGAAAAGAGTGGGTCCAGTCTTATTACATCCCCTTATCTCACTGCTATGGAGTGGGATAAGGTTCAACCTTATCCTGCTTCAACCCTGCCCATCACAGAGCTCCTCCTCCTCTACAGGTTCATCCTCCAAACCTTAGCCCATAGCCCATTCCTGTCCTCCCTCATGGGTAGCTTTTGGCACCACATCACTGTGGTGATTAACCAATACTTTTGTACCTCCATATATTTCCAGCAGGGCTCTCCATAAAGCCCAAAATTACTCATGAATAATAAATCACCAGAGCTCAGAAACCCCTGCAAGGCTGCAAGTGCCTGACACCTCTGGATGAAAGGATTTTTACAAGGAACTCTTTTCAAGGGATGTCAGCAAAGTTATTTGATATCACAACAACCAGGGATATTCGCTTTCCTACATGGCGTGGCAGCAGCACATGGGAGTGTCTGAAGGGAGGGGAGGATGGTTACAATTGTCCCAGAGCTTAAGATCTGCCTTTATCAAACAGAGAAAAGTCTCTTCAGGTTATTTTTCTAATAGTCAGATAAGATTAGGATTAAAGGAACTGCTTTTCAAGATCAGCAGCAAGGCCTTAGCTATTTTGCAGGGTACAACAGTGGTTATTAGAGAAGCAGATGACACTGGAGTTGTTTGGGTCTGGGTTTTCAAGTGCTGAGCACCTGAATGAGGGCATACATTTTCCAAAATGCTCAACACCCAGCAGCTGTGCCCTGGTCAAACAGTTAGAAAGGCTCAGCACATGCTTATTTTTGGTGCCCACGTCAGGACACAAATTTATTTACAGCCCTTCTGAAACCGCAGTGCTGCTTCTGCACAAGTCGTGGTTCACAACTGACAAAACTGATTCGATTTCCAGGTGCTGAACAGATTTGTGAGGCTGTTGACACTAAGTGTCACGTATTTGTTTATCATTTATGCTTGTAAGAGTAACTTTGCTTATGGTTTGACACCAAAAAGTTGTTACAGAGCTTTTAGAAACAACTGCAAATAATGAAAGCATCATGATCAGCCCAGCTTATACAAGACTGATCAGCTTTGTGCCCTTAGCCCGGTGAGGACACAGGATGGCTGTGGCATGGAGTAAGGAATAAGGATGGCATCCAGAAAAGACATAGGGGTCAAAGCTGCAGATATTTTTTGTGGGAAAGCTACAGGTCAGAAAGGGGGCAATGCTTTAGCAGCCCCTTGCATGTAGAGCAAATCAGAAATAACTGACCTCTACATTGCATGAGCCAGCTTTCAGTTCCCAGCGAAAAAGCCCAAGTTCAGTGTCCTGCTCTGGATCTCGTTATCCCAAAGTTCAGAGCAGTTGAAGCAGAGCCAGTCCATGGTCTATAGGCACACTGTTAACACGACTCCACTTAAACCATCCGTACAGTTCTCACCCTGGTAAAGCCTTGCTTTCCAAACACCATGATATCTAAGGCAAGATCTAAACTTCACATCCCCCAGAGTTCAAAGGTACTTCTAGACTGACACGGTATTGTAAGAATGGAATAATTTCCTAATCTTCAACAAATTAAATGCTGGCAAGCAGCTCTTGTCTGCTCAGCACTGTTGTGACATGCTCTGTCTCCTGAACTGGGATGAATGGGAGTGAAGAGTTCTTTCTTTCCATACCTGCCTTTCACAATGGTTCCACTGAACACGTTCTCACCTGCACAGTTGTGTGAGCACTTTTTCTGACCCACTGCTCTTTTGTGCATGAAAACCCAAAAGCTTCTCACATAAACCAGAAAGTGAGGAATTTGCTACCCTAGAAACACACCTAAAGCATTTTACTATTTCCATCTAAAACTGTCAAGAAGCCCCACACTCCAGTGGTGAAACCACCAGTGGTTTAGGACTCGGGAGGTCTCACTGCTCTTCACAGGGACAATGGTCTCCTACTATGTGGTTTTCTACAGAAAAGTCCCAGTTTTATCTACTAGAATAATCTTAATCACCCGAAAGCCTAGGGTATTCTCGGGCTCATTCTGCTGCTGAATACTTCTCAAATACTTGGGAAGAATAAGCATCTATCCCATACTTCATACCATGCACAACTGAAGCAGCACTGCCTAAACAACAGATTTTTTCCTGTAGTTCTTTCTTAAGGATTTGAATAAACTCAGTTTCAAGCAGCAAGAAAACCCCACAAAGCAAACATCTGGCCACTCGTGCTAAAAACTAACCAAGAGCTAAAAATAAAATAGACATTGAATCTGTAGAGCATTTTCTATGATCTGAAAACGCTTTGCTATTTAAATCTGCATTGGAGCCACTGTACAGTGAATAACAGATCTGCAGTAAGCACTGCCCACATCACCTTGGCATTAATTGGCTTACTCAAGCCACACAGGTCTAGCAGAACCCCGGACTCCAGTTTCCCAATTATATGTCGAATATTTCTGCAAAAAATGTATCACGGTTTGATGTATCCAAAGATTTTTTTGTCATTTGTTCTTCTTTTCAGCAGCAAAACCAAGATGTTACATCAAGAGGACCAACCTGAAGCCATCTCCACTCATCTTCTGGGACATTTCTAATAAACAACTTCTAAACTTCTTCTGACCATTACCTAAGACACAGTGGATACACCACCACTGCACCAGACCACCTTGCGGAAGTTGTTACAAATACTTGAAACATATCTTTTCCCCTTATTTCCCCCTCCTCCCTGGCTTGTTTTCAAGCCCAGCAGACACAGAATAGAAGGAAGAGAAAAGGGAAAGCACTAATTAGTTGCACGTTTTGACTGCCAGCAATGGAAGAACAGTTTTCCTCCCAGGCAAACTCAGTTTCCAAATGTTGTTTTGAAAAGCAGCAAAGAATAAGGAAGGAAAGATTTATGGATCAGCTCCCCTTGGCAGGTGAGCCCTGCTCGAGGCAGAATGAGTCTCACTCAGAATGGGCTGCTGCAAAAGGTAAATAATAAAAGAAAATTAATTTATGACTCAGGAAGGTCTATAAATCTCTCATCTCCCGAGTGCTGAAACAAAGGGAACTAAGAAGAAGTTGAGTTCATTCAGGAAAGAACTGGATTTTGCTGAAGGAGCAGGCAGTCTCCTGACAGGAGTAAGCAAACCCTGAGTGAAGCAAAGAAAACAAAAGAAGCATGGAAACGTTGAGAATTAGTTGAACCACACACCATTTCTTTAGTGGGGAGAGCATTACATTGACTTTTTCCACCATAGGTGCTAAAAAGCAGAGATTTTCCAACCATACCAATTCCACAGATCTCAGCTAGACTTTACCACTGCATCCAGAGCTGTGCAGGACCTGGTACAATCCAGGAACTCCATGTGGCCTAGGAGCCAAGTGCTTAAAGACAGCAGCCAGGTACCCAGTGTGTGCTGCAGGACACGTGACATCCCTTCAGTCAGAGTGGGACTTTGTCTTATGGTTGTCAGACCTGCGACAGCTGACCAGAGACAAAATCTGACCCTTGTTCAAGGGCTCTGTTCCTCTACCGAGCTTCCTCAGGCAGCACATGGACCTGCAGCACCTCTCTCATCCATTAGGAGCCCCACTGAGGGCAGGAAAGCAATTCTTGCACTCAGGTTAGACTTTATCTCATCTATTATTGATGACATCAGATTTAACGTTCTCTGCTCCATCTATGCCAGGCTTTTGCACTGAGAAGTTCCTCAGACATGGGAGACTCTTTCTTATTAGCTATTATTAGAAGGCATCAGGTTCTTCCCAAGACCAACACTATGCTCCACCAAGCACCCTGATATGGACATAAAGGCAAGAGGAAAGGGAAGAACAGCAACAGGCTGTGCGTATACCAGAGAAATTCACATCCTCCCAGGAGCAAGTGCTGAGGAGAGGATTGAGGGTCAATCAGACTTCCTTGACGCAGCCCTTTCCAAGGCGCATGGCCCACTGTGCACTGTCATGAGCACTGGAATCCCAAGTTTAAAAAATGACCTGGGTGATGTTTCTGCTATGCAGCATGGTGGGAACAGATCCCTCTGCTGTCTCCAGAAGCAGCAGAGCCATGCCAGGGGATGGCTGCTCCTGAGCCAGTTATGGCCTGGGCAGAGATGGGCTAATGAGGTTGTGATCACTCTGCTGACAGCTTGGCACTTCCCAACACGTGAGTTGGCAACAACATGGACTCACACGTATTGGCTCTTCCCAATACGTGTGAGTCCATGTATTTGCATGGCAGCCCTTGGAACACACTGGACAGATGGTCCTTCAGAGCTGGAAGTCCAGGCACAGCAACAAAACCTCCCTAAGCCGTCCCTGAGCAAGGCAACTGAGCCTAGAGGTAGTACCTAAGTATGGAATTAGATGTTTTCAGCACCCCTCTCAAACAAAGGTTGTCCAGAAAGGTGGAGACAGGTAATTTGTCAGAAACTCTTGGCATCAGCCAGTTCAGGCATTGATTCTCTTCTCATCCTTTCCAGTCTTTCTGTAAGACAACCCTCAGATATTCTTTTACATTTCCTATACCTCTTTTAGTATTGGAAGAGCTGGAAAACCTGCAGCTAATCCTCTGAGCCTTTACAAGTGCCGTAGCTCAGCTCTATAAACAGATTTTTCTGTGACTATTACATATTAAGTGGGAATCCTGGAACTGGGAATGTTTGAAAACACTCTTTGTTTCCATTCTCCTAGTCCAGCAGCACGAAGCTCAGTGACAGAGTTAGCCCTGTTTCTGGAGAGAAGAATCATCTGTGGTTTGGTTTCTTTTTCTACTTGCTCTCTTTCTTTGGATACACGTGGAAATCAGTTGTAGCAAAGGTAGAGCTAAAGTCTCTGCACAAGAGCAGAGGTGAAGAGCAGTTCTGGGACATTTTGAAAGCTTCCAAAAATAGTCTCAAGACTCAGCCCAAATGTGCAGAGACAAAATTTCCAGAGGAATAATGTCTTGGAAGCTACAGGAAGGCAGAGCTATCAACCCGGAAATGTTAAGTGCGGAGCTGGAACACAAACAGACACCACTGGTACTCTAAAATAGCACCAGTGAGGTTCTTTGGAGTAAAGTTTAACTGCTCCTCAACCAAAGGCTGCAGGTACATTCACACTAGATTCTTTTGCTACTTCAATGAATACTATTAATCTGACAAGGACCACGAGTCTTGCAAACATTAAATGCAAATCAGCAACCCAGCAAAAAGTGTAGCAAATGGCTTCTCTCATTGCGGAAAAATCCAGACCTAATGTCTATGGCAAAATGTCCATCAGCTTCAGCGAAGCCAGGATTTCACCCGCAGGTGCCCACAGAAAGAAAACAGAGACAAAACAAAAGAAAGGAAATTAGTGCAGCTAACTTTAACACAGCTAAAATGATCCTTTTTTTTAGGCATTCTGACTGAAAGTCAGTTCTTCAGGAGTCTACACCTCTGTATGAGCCAAGTGGGAATGGGAGAGAAAATTGGCATCTGATCAAACACCAATTTTTGACCCCAGAATTTCAGGTGGGAGAAAACCTGGGCTCATCCACGAGTCACGTGTAACCTTCCCTAGGAGAACAGTCCCTTTTCTCTTCAATCACCTTTTTTTTGCAGAGGAGCAGGTTTTCAGCTAAATCTGTTGCAAATAAAACCATTGATATTGGTGGAGGTTGACTTAAAAGATGCTCCTCCCCAAAGCATTTCTCACTCTGCAAATCCCAGTACAACTCCCCAGGGATGACTGGAGCTGGACACAGCTCCAGCTTCTGTTCCCTGTGGTCTGGGACACCTGGAGTGGTGTGGCTGAGTTCAGCCCAATTTCAAAGCTACAGGGGAAATCTTCTCAGCTCTTGGAGCTATAGGATCCAGATTTTCCATTATAAGTCTGTCTCAATTAGCAATTTATCAACACATTGCTGTATAACTTCTCAATAATAAGAGCAATTAATGAGTTGGAATGATGCAAGGTGTGCATGCTGCAGGCCTGCACAAAAACCAACAGAAAAATAAATGATCCTTTCTTATTCATGACATTTGATATTCATATTGTGGGTTTTTGTGTTTAAGGTCTTGCACACAGTAAGTAATTGGCTTTGAACAGCTGAGAAGCCTGAGAGCCTCCCTGAACAACACTTGTCTCACTCCCTGTTGCCACAGGCAGATGTGGAACACCTTGCCTTGTACAGGGCTGGATGTGGGGCAATTATCCACCTTAAAAACACAATCCCAAACTCACCTAGAGCAGCAGTGTCTCTAGGGATGCCAGATCCCTGGAGGATGGCACCAGGAATCTTCTGGCAGGGCTGGCCATCACCATTTTGACACACTGGCTTTGTTCAGGGCCGTACAAGGGGAAGGAGATGGTAATGCATCTTGAAGCTACAGTGGAAAGGCCTGGCTGTGCTATCCTGGGGCAATCACTGGGGTATCCTGGGATAACAGTGCTCAGCCACAGAGTTTATTCCCAACTGCTGGAAAGAGACAAGCCAGCACCACCTGGTGCCAAAGGCTGCTGTCCCCGCACAGAGCAGCCTTTCTTCCAGGCTGCCAGTCAAGCAGAGGAGTGTGCCAGGACCTTGTCAGATCCTCAGTGAAGGGGAAAATTTATATATAAAGAAAATTTATTTTGTTTTAAAGAAGCATTTAAAGAATCTATTTGGCCAGCACTCAAGAAATCCTTCGTGGCAAATGTAATGGCACTGTGGCTTCATCAGCAGAGAATGAACTTCTGTACTTTGAATTATTCTGCTTCACGTACTCAAATGACAACCTGCCTTTTTGACGCCCCTTTGACACAAACCTGCCCCCTTCAGCCAAACTGAGCATGGCTCAGAGATGTCCTGCTCATTGTCTAAGGCTACACAAAAGGGACTCTGTCTGGGATTCCTCATATTTAGCTGATGATTCCTTTAAATCCTACTCAGTGGGAAAGGAGGTGCTCTGAACACAAGCAGATCTGCCTTAATATTTATTGGATATATGGGCCCAAGGCCATCATGACTTCAAACAGCTCCCAACGGAAGGTAGGTTTGGAAGTGAACCTCCATTACAGATCCTTACTGCTTGGACTCAGAGGGAGTTCTAAGCCCAGGCTACATCAATCCCAGAGAAATAAACACCAGCACATCTCCATAAACAACACTCAGGCAATGCAAGGAAGTTCTGGGATACAATCCGCCAGCTCCCTGCCCAGATCTGCACCAAGGGACACTCTGGGTCCACTAAGCCAGTTTGAAATTCTTTCTTTTGAACTGAGTCATGTTAAATACTTCAGCCAAGAGTTCCCTTCATCGCTGAGAAGGCTCAGCACTAGAGCTCATCACCCACTGGACCCAGACTTCACATGTGGAGCAGCCAAAGGATGAGAGAATGGAACAGCTCTAAGGGGTGGTTTTTACTGGAAGTTTCTGGTCTTGGCTATTGGGGATGGAGACGGAATACAGCACTGAGACACCAGAGCTCTCAGGGTGTCTCAGTTTAAGTTACAACAATTTACCAATGACAGACATGACCAGACACTGGAAGAGGCCAAATCTATTCCTCTGTCCAGATGGTGCTGCTGGTCAAGGAGCAAGATTAGGACTTCGATGGAGAAACAGCTCATCCTAGCTGAGAGGGTGAATTTTGATAGAAGGCTAAGTCCTGTCCTGTGCTCTACTCCCCGAGCATCTGTCCCTGGCCACTGCCCAAGCCTTGAGTCTATATGGACCTTGCACCAACACATTGTGGCCATTCTTATATCCTCACACACCTGACAAACGATTCTGCCTTCTCTCAGGATTTCACAGTTTCTGGCCAAGTTCAAACACACAATGTCAGGGATGCATAAATCAATAGTCCCTCACTTCCTGCTCTGTTAATTATTATCACAGCACCCACAAGCAAACACCAGCCTTGCCCAGCTGACTGGCCATGCACACAAAAGCACTCTTCAGGTTTCTCAAGCCCACCCTTGTGTGAGCTTCAGCAGAAAGCTGGTCATAAATATAATTACCTTTTCTTGCCCCAAGGCTCTAAAACATGCTGCTAAGTGACGTAAAGGAAGAAAGAGAGTGCAATTGTTTCTCAACACCAAATTGTGTAAATTTTGCCTGATGGATCTTTTGGAGAACACTTTTTCCTTCTCAGGAGAATAGTGGATCAGTGTTTAAAATAAACAGACATCCCGCTCTTTTCCTCTCCACTGAAATTAAAGGGGAACTTCAGCAAGTGCCAGTGTTGACCTGAAATGGACCTGTCACACCTTGGCAAAGCCTCTGCCTCTTATAGCTGTGGCTTATAATCTCAGGAGTTGCTTTGTTAATAATTTTGCTCCCATTAGGACATACTTAGCAGAGAGCTTGGTCTCTCTGAGCTGCACATATGATTCTTTGATTTTGCATCTGCCCTAACACAGAGAAAACCCATCTCTGTTTTCTCTATCGACAAAAATAAACTCTGTGGACAATTTGGATGAACAGCTGCACAAACAATGCAATTTAGAAGGATGCAAATGATACACAAGCAGGTTTTGTTCGCAGCCTGCCTATCCTTTGTGGTTGCCAATGAGATCAGTGGTCTTAACCCAGCTCTAAGCTGGTGGCTGGGCTAAGGAGGAAAGACATGCACAGGGAACAAAACGGAGCATAATGGACATCCCAGCGTTATTCCAGGAAGATGAAACCCTGTTAACAGAATCTAGAGCACCCTGGAAGAGGACTTCCTCCAAATCTGATCTTTTTGTTTGACTAAGCTGACTATGTCACAGCTTCCATAAGCACAGGGCATGGCTATTTTTATCCTCTTCACATCAAATAACAGCACACCCATGTCACGTCACAGATCCAATCTTAACCAAAAGAGAATGAATTGAGGACAACTAAGCTTTCACTTTTTGGATGGGAGAAAATACACAGCTGGATTTCCAGGCTACAGAACCTTTTCACTGCTAACCACTCTACAACATAAAAAACAGTCCTGGCAACCTCATTCCCGAAGCAGCTTCCTTGACTTCAGGACTCTCTGTATTACATCAAGTCAGTCACGAGCTGAAGATGCTGCAAGAACCATCAGTCATGGCTCCATCTCCACCTCTACCTGCAGCCATGAGAGTCCCATATGGACATGGGGAAGTGGATGCTCCCACCGTGGGTCTCATTTTGGTTTTTTCCTAGAAGCTGCTGCTGGTTTTCCCAGCTGCAGGGATGCCTTGTGAAGCCTGTGAAGCTGGTGCAGCAGTTAACACGTTTGCCTAGCACACAAAAGGTCCCGGGTTCAAAACGTAGACCAGGTGTCCTAGGGTGACGTTATGATGTTTGTATCATAGAGATACAGAGATATGTGTTTGTATCATAGAGAGCCCCTTTGAAGGTTTTCTCCCAGAATTGCTCTAAATTGTAACACCAGGCAAAGCCACCACAACCACGCACAACTTCACAAGGCATCCCTGCAGCTGGGAAAACCAGCAGCAGCTTCTAGGAAAAAACCAAAACGAGACCCACACTCCCACCAGTTATACCCCAGTCTCCCAGCAAATGGATTCATGGGAGCCAAGACCCAGCATGTTCATTCCAGGGCCAGTGGCGCATGGGGGTTTTTCAGCTGAAACACAAAGTGAGTTTCACTCGTACAGAAATTCATCTAATCTCAAAAAATAAGCTGAAAAAATGTCTCAAGGATGAGCAGTCCTCAAACGGACACACCCAGAATAAGCAGTACCATGAGAAAAATGTCAGCCTCAGAGTTGCAAAGCGATTTGGAGGGATGAAACAATGTATATGCCAGAAAAGTGATGACAAGGTTTTCCCGGATACCAGGCTGTCCATACCATAGCCCTGAAGGAAGGATGAGCCAGAGATTCCAGCTGGTGAGCTCCAGCTGTCCTGACCTTCTCCTGAGGAGCTGAGGCTGCCCCATCCCTGGAAGTGTACAAAGCCAGGTTGGATGGGGTTTGGAGCAACCTGGGACAGGGGAAGGTGTCCCTGTCCGTGACTGGAACTGGATGAGATTCCAACTCAAACCATTCTGGAATTCCATGATTAAATGATCTCCAAATGCAAGCCCTCACTCATGTCCAACATAAGTCTGTGTGATTTTTTCTGTTCTGATAGGAAGTCAGCGAAGGAAACAATGCTTGCAATATGTCCAGAAAAATTCAGATTAGACTTTGGGTGGAGATAAGGCCCTAATTAATCATAATGGATGGAATTACTTTTCCACAGTGCTCAAATTCAGCCTTAATTGTGAATTAATGTCCTTTTGGGCAGAAATGTTAGGAGGACAACTGTTGCAAACAGTTCCAATCCAGAACTACAAACGTGCTCCTGGGAATGCTCTGATTACGGGATCGAGGTGGGAAATTTAGGGATCCAGATGGAAAACCCTCCCTCAATCTAAGATTTGAAGTCAAAGCTTTGGTTACCACCCACCTCAGGTTTCATCACTCATGGATTCTCCTCCGAGTTTCCTACAGCCCCTGCCACCGGGAAATGCAGTGTTGCTGTGTTCCATGGGAATGTTGGGGCTTCATAATCTCATTCCAATGCCAGTTACAAAATAGGCAGAAAACAACACAGCCCTTTCTTCCCTTCACACGTAGGTGGGTGTATAATTCCCACTAGCAAAAGAAACAGCTCCAGCCTGATGGGAACATTGTCACATTCCTACTGAGTTTACTCTGTCCCATAAAAGCACCAAAAGAACAAAGTTCTGGTCCCTTAGGTGTAGACTTTGGGGAAAGAGGACCTCAGGCACAGTATCTCCGTCCCTGGCACTGCCTTAATGTTGAATCTCAGCCAACTCTCTGAACCCAGCTGGACTTCTGTTTTCCCCACATGCAAAACAAAAGCGGTAACACCGACCACACCAGTGATATGGTCTGGTGCCAGACCCTAACCCTCAACAGCAGCCATGAGGGGAGGCAGAGGTGTTGCTATCTCCTAGCTTGCTGCAGATATTGCCCATTAATACATTGCATGAATGCTGTGTTGAGAACTCTTTTTTGTGTTGTATGATTATGAAATTCCTTAATGTGCCATTAATATATATGTTAATTTTGAAGCAATGCATGTGTCCTGTTCTTGTGCAATCAGCAATGTTTCCACGGGAACTTCTCCAAAAACAGGCACAGATGCAGCGTGTGGCTTTTCCAACAAAAATAGCTTTTTTTAAGCTCAATTTTTAAAAAGTTCTCGTCACACAAGAAAGACATTCTGCTCAGGATCAGCCATCCCTGCCAATTTTAACATGATGCTGATCTAAATAATTCTGCAGGGAATATTTTATGTATCTCCCAAATCTCACCACTACCAGACTCTGATTTGGCACTGCTGGGATGAAACACATCTTACATTTGGCATTTCCACATGCAAACAGGCAAAATCTTTACATTGACAGTGTTTTCATTAAGCTCTCAAATAGGGGCTGTATCCCACCTGGAATGTTATTAAGCTGTCCAGAGAATTTAGGCAATTATTGGCATTTACTGCTCTCTGATGAAAACACCCAACACTGCTGACCCATCACGGGAATTGGTTTGCTCTTCTCACCAATGATGTGATAATTCTGAGGGAGCTTTTGAATTCTGCGACTCAGAAAACCTTTAATTCACGTTTGGTGAACCACATATGAAAAAACTGTTTCAATTTTATTTTTTTTTTTAACATCCTACTCATCTTTTCCTCTCTGTTGAAGTATTGGTGCCATGCCCACAGCTGTCCCTGTTTCCATCCCCGGAGATCTGCTGGGAAGGAGATCCAAGGACTTTCAGTTTATGTAGAGCTTTCAAAAAATTTGCTTGGACTCTGCATCCCATTTCACTGCCTTGAAATAGATTTTCTCCAATTAATTAAAAAGTGCTTTTAAAAGTCTTGTCCCTCCTTACTTTAAGCCATTCTACAGAAGTTAAAGCCTTGACATTAGATGGATGCAATGTTGAATCCATAAGGATATAAATATATAGTTAATAAAAAGGTGAGCTCTGTGTCTACTCTGTATTCCAACCACCACAAATACTGTACCACCACATCCTTTACACGTGCAAAATGACCAAGTGGAAGGAAAAGTGCAATTGAAACTGCAGCAAAATCAGAAATTTATAATCTGATACAAAAATTGGCTCAAATACCTAAAGATTTCAAATTATTTTAGTCCTTTATTAAAAATAAATTAAGAAAACAAAGTTTAAGGCATTTGAATAGCTTGCCCCTTCCAAATGCATGAAGTTTCAGAATGACAACACATTCCTACTTGTTTCCATCTAGGAGGGAACAAAGTAAGAATCTTGAAAGGAAAAAAAAATCCTGTATGAAAAAAAAATTTTTTGAGTTGTCTTCTCACACATTAAAAGGAGGCAAGGAAAAGGCCAATTTAAATTATTTTCTCTTCTCCGTGGGTCACCTTTCATTAAATTGCTGAGAATGAAACACACTCCAACATTAACATCTCATCTTCAGTGCTGCTGGGGTGAGGAGCCTGAATAAAAATAAATGGCTTCTCCAATGAGACACATCATCAATCGTCAGCAGGTAAAACACAGTCATTAATCACAGCACAACCTGCTTATTATGGGCATTCAAGCACCGGCAATACAAATGCTTATAAAACAGGGGCTCCTTTCACAATTCCCTGCCCTTGTCTCTCAATAGTTTAGAGGATTAACCCTTTTGCAGCGAGGGATGGGCAAACTGGTTTTGCCTAATTCCAAACCAACCTGACATCATGGGTTCAAAAGTTCGACTTGAACTCGAACATTCTCAGGTGCAGTTTGTGCTGAGGGAACAAAGAGCTCAAAGGGAGATAAGGGAAGGAAGATAGTGAAAGAGCAAATTGAAGAACCCTAAAGGGCGTGGACTGAGTGTAAAAATCCAGTAAGAGACAAAGGATGGATAAAAAATGATGATGAAAGAGTTGAAACTCTTGCAAAGTAATAAATACGGTTTTATCTTAACAGGTATCTTAAAGTGATTTGTGGGGAAGTCTCTTCCTTCCTACAGAATCCCCTCTGTTGGGAAAAAAACAAACCAGGATTTTACTTGTACTTAATTAATACTCATAAAGAGCACAGTTATCCATACACAGTTAAACATACACAGTCCCCACTTACCACACAACTTCGGGCTTCTCTTGCATTTCTTAGCAAAGGATTTTAAAATACGTGATGCTAATGTGTAATGAACCACCAGTTTTGAAAAATGGGAAGGATGAGGAATTCAGCTGGGTCTGTGTCATATATGAATTCAAGGACAAAGCCAAGTAGGGATGGCCCAAACACAAAGCACTGCCTGCAAAGCTCTCAGCTCTTCCCTCGGCTCTGCAGAACCCAATTCCACTCAGTTACCCCTGCTCCCAACACGGTGTGTCCCAAGCTGCCACAGAAATGAATGCTCAGCAGAAAATGGTCGTTTTTTTGCAGTCTGATGCAAATCCTTTTCTTTTTCTACACATCCAAAACAACTATTGACTTCAAGAAGAAAATAAGTGGGGGCAGGAGGAAAATCGAGAGGTACAGAGAAAAGCAGAGTTTGGACATCTATGCAGCAGGCAAAAATACCTAAGCCCCACTACTAACTGATAGCTGTAACAAGTGAAATATCTGAATGATGAAAATTCTTGTGGAGAAAAACTAGATGAGGTGTGTATTTGAATTTTCTCCTGAGGTGTAAACTGGCCCCAGGTTAACCAGAGTCGGTAATCTGTCAAACACTTAGGTTTGTCATCAACTGGACAAGTATTTCCAATGTTGGTATAAATTACTGGAGGCAAATGACCCATGACTGGCTTTGGGGAAAACAAATATTTTGAGAAGACAAATTAATAGTCTGCCACATTTTAAATGACACTAAAGCTACACACCAGGTACTGGAAATGAACACTTAACTTTCTTCTGGGTGGATTTTTCAGTTAATTAACATTGCAGCAATGGGTGGTGGCAGCAATTCCATTATAATTTACTCCATATATAAGAAATAGCGAATGTTTCATTGGCATGACTGGTTCAGAGTAAAGTGGGATATGTCTCAGCAAATCATCAGCAAGGAGTTAAAATCAAAAAATATCTTGAGTTAAAAGAGACTCACAAGGATCACCAAGTTCAACTCCCAGCCCTGTATAGGGCAAAATCACACCTGAGGTACTCAGAAATTCAGCATTGGCTCTACTTCCTTGAATTAGAAGAACTATCAGGAGTTTTCCCCACGTATTTCTTTTAAAGGAAAGGTTTTCTTCAACCAAAGTCACTGTCAAGATACTGTGATGAATGAAAGGCTTCTCAGTACCCTTCACTGCCAAAAGAATTTTCTATCCTGTAATTTACTACAGGAAAGTACCAGTTTTATTTTGTGGGTGGAAGCTCAGAGATAAAAACCACCAGCAGATGAGAGCTTTATTGATGGGTTTGCTTTTTCAAAGGCACCCCCAAAGCTGAGCTCAGTGGTGAGCCAAGGCTGTGCTGAGCAGTGTCTGTGAGGAGGGAACAGCAAACCTGAGGGAACAGCTCAGGTTTTAAAAAGCTGCCAGCTGATTTTAATGCATTTTTACAAGTTGTATCATGACTAATTGTGCTAATATTGTAAAGGGAGAAATAAGATCTGGGTCACAGAAATGAGCTTTTTCAAACATATTAAAGCCACAGAGCCAGCAGCTGCCATCCAAGTGTCTCGTTGCTCTCATGGAAGTGGTTTTGCTCAGTGACAGGGAAGAAAAGGGACAGTATTTTTCCATGGTTGAGTATGAGCCACAGAAGTCCTCTACTAATGTTTATCACAGTTCTGTTCCTTTTTCCTGATTAAAGCTGCTGGATGGGTATAATTTTTCCCCTTCTCCAAAGGCCAAATTTCTTTTTCATAGTTGCCAACTCTGTAGAATGTGACAGGAGAAGCTATTAATTGATCCTGCTATTAATAGAACACAAGGAAAACAGAAAGGCCAAAACAATTACATAAACTGTGACAGCACAAAAGAAAAGGAAATTATTTGCCAAACTCAGTTTTCCAGACCAAAGCCCAGTCCACGGAGCCAGGCAATGAGATACTCCAGCACTCCTATGCCAGCTGGGCATGCAGTCAAATCCAGCTTTTCCATTTCCACACGTGTCCAGCACCTCCATCCTCCACACAGAACCTCTCACAGAGGCCAAAGCAATGTCATGCCATTAAAACCAGGATCAGGCCTTATCTTTCATTTTAGCACAACTGCTACAAAGACAGAAACCAAGCCAGACTGGTCCCACACCTGCAGAGGTACTTTCAGCACTTGGCATGGACTGGGAGATCGTCTGTGCAGAGATGAATTTAGTTCACCTGCAGATGGGGATGATCCCTGTGAAAAGACATTCCCTGCTTGCTGCACAGCTTGCCATAACCCAAGGTTTTGATGGGATGGCACTTGGGATGTGGAGCTCTGATCTCCCAACACAGTCAGACAAATGCAAGCCAGGAAACTCTACATCTGCAACTTGGAACTGCTCCCTGGCTCTGCTGGAAAATGGACAGGGAGGAAACATTCTGAGGATGGAATGAAAAGAATCCATCCAGAATGTATTAAAAATACACAAATTGTCTTAAAGGAAGCCTATGAATCACAATTTAAAAGATATTCACAATTTAAAAGTTCATCCGCCCAATTTTGTGAAAACACTGACATACTTGAACTTATTTATAAATCCACTGTTTTATCATGTTGATTATTTCTTTTTAAGTAATATTTTGGATGCTGTACTTTGTTCAGCTGAGAAACAAATGAATACTCATAACCATTCCAGCTTTGGGATTAGCTCATGTAAAAGTTTCATTAATTTATGAGCTGATACCTACACAAGTAAGCTCTCTAAGTCGTGACAATTAGATGAAACAGCAGTGGGATTTCTACAATCTCCTTTCAGTCATCTTTGCTGCCTCTTCTGATGCAATCACTTCAGCAGCAAGTCTGTGATGGACAAATCTACAGTATCAATGGCTGTGACATCTCTTTACAACAGACAGGTGCTCTGGGGATTAGGCCAAAGAGGTCTCTGTCGCAGCCACAAGAAAAAGGCCTTTAATAGGGCCGTACAAATAAAGTACAATCAGTTGGGATTTCATAAATGCTTTTGTTTTAATGCAATTTAAGTGCTGAACTACCTTACAGTAATGTGCTTTAAAATGTTTACAGTTAAGGCATAATTGAATTTGACTCATTCTGGCCCTGATCCAGCTACAATTTAATAGACTTCAGTGGGAGTTGGACTGGGCTCTAAGTAATTTTAACTAAAGTAATCCATCAATTGTTCCTCGCCCACTTCATCAAACTCCTTCCTATCATTTATGATTGCTCTGTAATTTATTGCAACAAGGTGAAACCAACCCTTTTAACTTCTGGCACGGCTTCCTGACCCTTGGTGGAGAATTTCACCGTATACAGCCACCTAAACCAGACCTGCCTGAGGAAAGCCAAGAGCACAACACAGCTGAGCCCCAAACCTCCCAGTGCTACCCACAGAAACCTCCAAATATCAGCTCCTCCATGGCTTAGTCACCACAGGAACAAAATTAACTATTAGCAAAGCTGTCAATAGGAGGCTTGGAACAAAACAGGCAGAAAGGTGAAGTGAAATGGGTTCACAAACACTCACAAATATTTTTTTTGGCCAAAAAAATCCTATTTGCCTCAGACTTCTAACCATTTTATTCTATCAATGATTACATTACTGGTTTCTATTTCAGGGGGTCTTTTCCTGTTTTTCCTGTTTTTTTTAAAGACCATCCAGAGCACTAGACCTTCCACAAGGCATATCATGTTATGCGCAACATGCAAGGAGATGTTTTCCATAATAAGTAACCACCACTGCTAATTTTATTTCAAAGATGACAGGTTAATCTGTCATAGAATACCCTATGTTTAAGTAACCACAAACATATCATGCACAATTCTCTGTCTTCTAAAAGAAAAGGACGTGTTTATTAAAGCTCCAGCCCTTCGGTGCTTACACAACACAGCTCTGTTTTTGATGGATCAACGTAGGCAGCTCTACACTGAATGTGGCAATAGGCACCTGCACACTCAAAGGTACAGGAACTTGTTGCTTCAACATTAGTTCTCAAGTTGTCTATTAAAATTTAATTCAGATGGAATTCAACCGCTGTAAGGTGAAATAACTCCCAGTTTGAAAAAAAAAAAAATTCACTGGCAGGAAAAGTAGCTATTAACTGCTCTGTGACTTGCAAAATAATCATTAAAAGAAATATCCAAAGGCAAATAGTGGCCAAGTGTTTAAAGACGACTTGGTGACTACATGGAAAACTCTCTTATTCTGATGAAAATCCAAAAAATGAGTAGTAAGATTATCCAAAATACAGGGCAAATACAAGTACTTCCAATTCAACCCCTTCTCTGCATGAGTCGTCCTGTTGGAGTCAGACAACAAACTGCAGGAATAGAAACCACTGGCATGTCAAAAAATTTACAAGATAAGACCTGAACATACACATCCAAACACATTAAGGTCACGGAAAGGTTGTTGCTTGGAGAAAAGACCATATATTTGCAAATTTTCTGTTATCACATCTCCAAAGGGAATTGTAAATTTGTTGTATGGGAAGTTCTAGAAAACTGTTTTTTTCTTTCAGCCTGAAAAAAAAAAAAAAAAAAAAAAAAAAAAAGGGGGAACCATTTTAGGGAAGNTTTCAGCCAGAAAAAAAAAAAAAAAAAAAAAAAAGTGTGATCCATGTTCAGGAAGATGGGGGTTTTTTTGAAAGACTGTTCTTCACCCTTTTCTTCAGTTACTTAAATGGATCTCAGCTGTTCCCAAACACCTGAAATACCTGCAGCTGGTATATGGGTGGTGTTCTGAGCTGTGTTCTGGCCAAGAATGGGTCAAAATGTAAAGGTGCATGAGAGGAAAAGGGAAAATACTCAAAAATGGAAAATATTAAGTATTACTGTCTTAGCCAGGTCCTAATACCAAATCTCTATATTTTTAAACATGTCATTAAAAGGCAGCTTTGGGAATTCTGGGCTAGAAATCTCTCAGCTAAATTCTCACACAATCCTGGTAACCCAAGAAATAATGCATAACATCAGACTTCTACTGCTCAGCTCCCATGAGCTTGTCCTTGTGATCCTATTCTATTACAGACTTTACACAAATACAATGGCGATCACTAAATAGGTCCCAAATTTTCCAAGGAACTGTTATTTCCTAGCAAGTGAAGCTCTTGAACCCATGTTCTGGGTTCTGCAATCCAGCTGGAGCAATTCTTACATAGAAATGACTGAAAATGCTTGATTGTAATTTTCTCTCCTTGAAAAAGAAAAATAAATAAAATTTTACAATACTGAAAGTAACTTCCTTGCTTTGCCAAATGTCTCTTAAAAAGGAAAGTGCTATAAAGTTTTGCTTCAGCCTTTAGAAGATAAGTTTTCAGTATTTTATTCCTGATTATTTTCTCTGATCTGATTTTACACATACACATTTTTTACACCTCTCCCTTGTCAAGCTAAATTTATAACATTTTGCTTTGCTCGGAACTGAAAAGAACACATAATGATTATTTCTTCAATCTAGCAACAATCCAAAACATCATTTTTTTCTAACTTCTCCTATTTTCACTTGGATATGATGAGATTTTGTACACGGCCTGCAAATGCAAACCCAGGTTTTGAGTGGCTCCAAGCAGGGCTGCAGTCACTTCTAACACTGGACAAGTTATCGAGGGCTGAGCAGAAGAAACAAATGAGCAGAATCAAGCAATTAAATCGTCTGAGCAACCAGAGCAGAGCCTTTCTCCAACCCAGCAGTGCATTTAGAAAAAACTGAAGCCACTGTATTGAGCAAGTGCCTCCAGAGCTCAGTTCCTGACGTGACGATCAATTCCAGCTCTGCCATCTATTGTGTGCATTCCATGCAAATCTGCCTTCCCCACAGGCCTGCACCGAGGGCATGGAAGTGACTTTGAGCTGGAAAAGCACGTTTTGTTCCATCACCCAAACCTGCTCACAACACTCCTATCAGCAGAAAATCCATCCTGAAGGTACCTTGCTAGAGCTGTGATCCAGGAAGCTGTCACCGCACTCAAATGGGAAGGAAATGTACTGCTCAACACAACAGAAGAAAAAGTACAACACCTCCTTAGTTAGTGCCCTGCTCTGCTGCCTGAACCTGGGGGGGGTGATAGGAGCTCCACACAACACATCAGCTCTAAAACACACTCGATTTCTTTTCCTCACCTTCCCCAGCAAAGATTTTTGCCCCAGTTCATGCGCAGCTTGTGCTGGAGGCAGCAATGCTGGGGATTATTGATTCTACAGGATGAGATGGTCTTTTCCTGCATTCCATAGAAACAAGTTAAATAAAAGTCCTCAAAATAATAATGGCACTCGATTTGCACAGCACAGTCTCCATGAGCAGTGGCCAAATTGAGGACACTTTTAATGAAAATGCTGCATTTAAACCTAACTCACTGTGCAGATGGATTTAGACTGTGCTTCAGTGCCAGCTGTTAGGCTTTAGAAAATGAGGCGTAGGTGTCAATTTTCCCAGTGGAGTCCCAGATTCATTAATGCCTCCGATTAGAGCATTCCTGCACAATGCTTATTCATGCCCAACCACAACCACAACACTGATTACTTGCCACAGTAGGTTTTATTGCAATCACTGGGGTGTGATCTTCTGGTTTGTTCACTGTAATTTTGCCATTCATTAATTCCTTTTAGTCACTATTAACAGTACTGAGATAAGACAGCAGAAGTCAGTCTTTATTACAGATATTTTAATATCTAGCACTGAAATTTCCTTAGAGATAGATTTCTCTGCTCAGTCCTGAGATCTGCTTTCAAATCTGGGTTTCCTTCTGAAATGCCACATCTAGTACTGCATATAATCCAACAGAGAAAATTAACAGGCACTTCTCCAAGTATCCATTTATCACCAGCCCATTATTATCCCCTATATGCCACTTTGGGCATTTCTGAACTAGATTTTCTGCTAAAAACGTCAAAACACTTAAAACACAAGATGGCCACCCTGAAAAACTAGGCTCTTTAAAATTCACTGTTGTGCCCAATCTACAGCAATTACAGAGGAATCCGTTTCAGTCCATAGGTTTCTTTCATTTATTTTGGTTGATAAAGGGGTCCTCATCCACACACAGGCTTTTCCTTGTAGGGCTAAAATAGACAGGGAGTTATGGAGAGTTTGAGAAAACTTAGATTTTCCCAGTGTTGCCCCCGAATAAATCCCACTACAGGAGCAGGGACACAGGCCTGGCAGGAAATCCTGACTTTTCCGGGTTTTCAGAGGAATGCTCATAACTGTGGCTGCACCCTCTGCCATTTCTAGGCAGAAATGTCATCTCTGAACTATCTCTTAAAAATGTTCAATAGCTTTGCTAATAGTGGATCAAAGACATCTACAGAGGAAGCACTTTGTATTTCTCAGAATTAATAGAATTCCTCTCTAATTTTGCCTTTATTTTTTGCTACTCAACAATAGAATTCTACTGATCTTTGTAAGCTAAACCAAATAAATATAGGCAGTTTTCAAAGTATCTTTTTTTTCTTCATATGTTTGCACAAATAAGCAGCAAAAATTCCAAACCACCTTGCAGCAATGCAGATTTCCACACGGAGACATTTTCAGCCTTGCAATTTAGGTTGGCACCTATTGTATAAACACACGGATTGATTTTAGCCTGCTTCCCTTATCATTTTGGAACAGGTTTTTCATGGACTCAGGAGCCATTTAAGACATGTAGATCTCCTGACCACCAACTTCACACAGCACAGGAGCAAAACTCTTTCCAAGACCTTGTACTATTGCCTGGGATGCCATTGTATTCCCGGCAGTTGTCCTGCGGGGTGACAACTCAGCCTCAGCTGCAGATGCCAGGCTCAGGGAACGTGGGACGCACTCAAGTCCAAGTGAGCCTTGCAGAAAGTGCCTCCACCACTCCATATCAGCTTTATTCAATGGGATTTATCCAGCTGTCATGTTCCAGACTGGAAACATGATGAACGGATGGCATCTCATTTTTCCCCATGCTGGAACACACGCACTACATAGATTTCCTTTGCCTTTCCCAAGTGTTCTGTCCTCCCCCAGGAATTCCGTAACCAAATCTGTTCAATTTAAAGGAAAAGATTCAGCAAGTATTTGAGCAAAAGAAATGGCTTCCATCCCAACTTTAAGTAATGTCCCACAGCAAAACTAGCCTTGCCCATATCAAGGCCTTTTGGAACATAATTAGAAGGAACCTCGTTGTGAGCTCGCACATAACAACTGAATTATTTTAAGTCACATTAAATCTACTTTCTCACCGTGGTTTCCTAAAAAGACTGAGGATACTGGGTGAGGACCAGAAGAACTAAACCTCATACTTTATCTCTCAAGCAATGCTTCCCCAAAGGCCGTTGCGGCTGCAGTTCCTGCTGAATTTAATCCAGAAAATATCATTTATACGAGGAAAATGACAGTTCAAAAGACCCATTTGGAAAAACCAGCTCCCAAATTTCATCCTAAGAGAAAAGAACAGAAGACAGACATGGAACTGGAAGAGAAGAATTCAAGATC
Source organism: Nicator chloris (assembly GCA_013400495.1). NCBI lineage: Eukaryota > Metazoa > Chordata > Aves > Passeriformes > Pycnonotidae > Nicator > Nicator chloris. Next base: position 501,697 of record WAAE01014031.1, on the reverse strand, counting down.
TGAACAATTCTATACTAGACACCTGCCTACATTAAAATCCTAACCAGACAAATCCTGAATGTCTTGAACTCAAAAAAACCCCCCAACAAACGCCAACAAACCAAAAAATCCAATCACCAAACTAAAAATCCCAGAAATATTTTCAAGAGAGCAAATAATAATAATTATTAATGTCCTTTAAAGGAAACTTTTTGCACAGACCAGAAAGCAGAATAGTAAATTTTCAAAAAAGTAAAAAAACAAGTGGAGAAATTTAAGATTTCACTTCCTGAAGTTGAGGCGCTTTTAAATATACATAGAGCAGTAGAATCCTCTTCAGCACAACTCCCCTAAAATATGTGTAAATATTTTATATCTTAGCAGACAATTCTCTCAGAAAAAAAGCAAGGCCACACTGACCCAAGGTATGTTTTTGCCTTGCGAGGTGTTGTTCTGGTATAGCAATTAAAGAGAAATCAGCACAGCCCTACCTGAAATATGGACTAGTAAAAAAACTTGGTGTAGACATAAGTTACTCTGCTGCTCATTAGGATTTAAATTATAAACCACTAAGATACATTCAAATTTGAGGGATTTTTTATGAGCTCTGGAATAGGTCCTGGTACAAATGAATACACAGCACAGACAATTAACAATTTGTATTACCAACTTTGCTGAAATAACTGAACTCTGCAATTGAAGGCAATGCAGTTATTTTTAATCCAGCCATCTCAATTCATTTGGAGAGTTTAAAAAGGCCATCCAAGACCAATATTGCTGATTACTAACATACAGTGTCAAAAATTCCACTAAGACCAGGGATCGCACACAACTCCCCTCCCCTCCCCACCCCAGCCTAATTTTCATTTTCAAACTATTTTAGTTCCTTTGATAAATAAGGAGCTTTACTAATTTGACCTTGTAACACTGCACTCTGACAGTGTCCTTTGATTCTTTATCATGCCCAAAACTACCAATAAGACAACTGGAATTTAAATCTATGGCTAAACTGGGACAACAAAAAATAGAGGAAACAAACTAGAATTGGAGTAGGCTTGTCTGCAAATATTTTTAATTGAAAAATTCCATAAAGGCAATTTGAAAAGTGATTCCTATAGGACTCTGCACAGTCAAAAAGCAACCATCAGCTATCACTGTAACAAACCAAGCATATGAACCGTGTATCATTACTTATACAAATTAATTAATTGTGACATAATATGAAAAGCCAACAAAAATATAAGTATCATGAAACAAGATAAATAGTATTTTCACTCAGCCATCACAGCCCAAAAAATCATAAATCAAAGTGGCATTAATCACCATCTGAAAATATTTCTAGTCTTTGAAATTTTAATCATAATGGCTCTGAACCCAGACTACCATTTTGTTAAAGATTTGGTATTGGTTCAGCCTTTTTTTTTGGCTCAATAAACACCACAATACATGTTCATATGCCAAACTATAAACTAATGATGGAATATTTTCACAGGGAATTGCAGTTTTCTTTAAAGAAAGAGAGAAAGAAAGAGAGAGAGNAAAAGAAAGAAAAGAAAGAAAAGAAAGAAAGAAATTGGGTTGGGGTTTATTCCAACCTCTCTTCAACGGGAATCTCCCAGGCGACACTGGTGAGCTTTGCATTAGACCTCACAAACACTCCTCACAACTAAAATGTCAGTCTTCGACCTCAACATGCACCAGAAAAGTCCCAAACGTTTCTTCCACCTCCTTCTGCCTCTACTTGACCAATCTGTTTTGTTCCAATTCAGATGCACTCAGTTAAATATTCAGCAATTCATCACAGCCAAAAGAAAAACTCTTTTCTATTGGGTAAGCAAAGTTTTCCGATCTCTCTTCACTTAACCAGGGACGTTGTTGAACACACGCTACACATGTACATTTTCTGTCTTTCAGCTCCAAATAAATTATAAAGGCATATCAGCCTTCTCTGACTTCACCCAAGATGAAAGAAACACTAACTCTTTAGCCCATGAAAACATCTACAAACCCTGACTCCTGCCTTGAGAAAAAGCCACTGAGGAGATGTTCAGCTGGAGTAACTCATTACTCATCACTGTTTCAAACGCTCCCAAGACCCAGCTATGACGGTACAGTAACAAATCTCTGTGGTTTAGGTTAAGACTCATTTTCTTAGATCATGAAGAGACTAAGTGCTCACTCCCTTCCTGATTAACTCTGGAGGCAAAGGGAAACTCAGGCAGTAAGTTAAATGCCATACAGTATTTCTATAGTGCTGTATTTCTGCAGACTTTAGCCTCCAAGTAGTTTGGGGGTTTTTAGTTTATTCTCCCTCTGTGTGTGTGTCTTTGTGGGTTTGTTTTTTTATTTTAGTTTAGTTTAGTTACAGATTTATATTGGGTATTTTTCAAATTCTTTCACATTTAGATATCTTTTGTAGTATTGTACATTTCTTAGCCAATTGTTTCGTTTCATGAAAAAACCCATTCCCATTGCCTAATACACGTAAGACTTGAATTGTACCTATACACATTAGAATCTGGCAGTTTGGAAGTGTGGACTTTAGTAGCAGTTTCCCCCATGATTTTAATTCCACAAGCAGATCTCTCTCTTTACTTCACAAGTGCTGCAATTCCATACAGCTTAGTCCATTAGAAGCAGATATTCACAACCCGGCCTGACACAGGGACAGGCCAGAGCCTGGGCTAGAAACACAACCTTGAGGGCAAATACATTAAAGATCCCAGGCACAAAGAGAAATAAGGCTTTAATTGAAGAGTAACCACAAGAGACTCACTAGCATCACTCTCGAGCCACTGCTGAATTATACGAGGATTATTAGTAATTATTTACTGAATATACATCACTCTTACAAAGACAATGCTTGCTATACTTGACCCAGAACTATGTATTTCAAAATTTTCCTTCTTTTCCATGGGGGGTGGTAAGAGTTGAACCAGCTGCTAGGAAGCACCTCACCCTCCAAAATCCCAACGATCTTTTAGGTGATATTCAGATGGTATTTTTTTATGCCAAGACAGTTGTACATGCTTCTGGACACTGACAATATCCAGGTTAATATGCCTTTTGAATGCTAAATGGACTTCCTTTTCTAATTCTTCCTCTTTTTGTACAGAAAGAGAGAAAACCTCTTTCCTTGTCCTGGCGGATTGAGGTCTGCAGGCAGAATAGGGCGCTCCGTGCGTCGCTGCCACACACCAAACCCCTTCGGGACATTTTGGCCAAGCACTGAATTTCACTACACGGTAGCGAGGGATCTCAAAAATTTCCTTCTCAGCAATAGCTTGATTAACAACCGGTTCTTATATAAAATATGTCAGCGATTAGTTAGGGAAGGCAAGGGACGTCTCACACAAATCGGTTGGAAGAAATAAATGTTGATGGAGGATCACAATGTTCATGCAACTTCTTCCCAAAAGAAGTGTGGGTCACCATGGGTCTTAATTCTGATCCAGCCTCTAATCCCTCCTGGATCTTTAATAACTAGTATTTACAAAATAAATATAGAGGTTGAAGGAAGATTTATGCTTGGAGCAAGGCTTTACTGTATTTGTCAAATCCTTAGGGTACCCTAACAGCAAATTTTCTATCAGCACAGCTCTGCTAAGAGCTGAAAAGATCCTTCTTATACGTATTCAGCAATAAAAAACCACTAACTAAACCAGCAAACCTAAGCCGAAGTACAGGCCTTGAGGTTTTGAACACAGCCTAATACAAGGGCAAAAGGACCTTTTTCCACCAAAGAGGAAAAATAGAATTCTATGACCTTGAAATAGGCATTATTTTTATTGGTAATTAGTCCTTTACAAACATTTTTCAATAGATAAGATTTTTTTGAAGAATGCATTTTTAAGTTGCCGTTTCATCATCTTATTTCTCTTGACAGATTATGTGTCACCATTGGAAGCATGGCCTTAAGGGAAGAACAGAAGTACAGAAAACTGCCTGCTTCACCAGAAAAAGGGATTTCTTTTTTTTTTTTTTTAAATCTGGAATGTATTCTAAGAATACTATTTTTACTTTTAATGTGGATTTTTGAACGCCCAGATTAGACTAGTCTGCTTGTGAAATTTTATAACGCCAATGGTCAAGACCCGATTGCTCATCGTGTTGCCTGTGCAGGGCAGAGCCACTTGTGCATATTTATTTGTGGTGTCTGCAAAATCTTTACAAGTATTGTCCCATCTTTGCTGTTAGAAATAACCTACATTCTTTCAAAGAAAAAGAGAATTTAGGGTAGAAAAACTGTGCCTCTAGATTTTTTTTTTTCTCCTTTTCACAATATTTCTATTAATTTCTTTGTACTCACACAGACATGAAAAAAACAGTGGAGGTTTCAATGAGCATAAGATGAAGGAGGTGGACTCCTGTAGAGCTCCTTAACTCATTATCATTTGTACTGGTTATATATTGGCTCCAATGCACACCTCAACGATGATTAGGCTGAACCCCACCACTACACACCGATAGTAACTAAAACGTGATAGTAACTAACTGATAGCTGCTAGTTACTGATAGTAACTAACAACGATCCCTGCGCTGGCAAACCCAGGAGTAGGGATGGAGTGAAAGCCGGGCTTCGTTCAGGCGGGGTTTGGCGGGGATGCCGTGGGAGATGCAGGAGCCGCTCGCCCGAGACTCCCGACTCCGCTCCCGCCGCGCCCTGGCTGCGGGCACCGCTGGGGTTACGCTTACCGGCGCAGGAGTGCAGCGGCTTGGGCCGGACCAGCAGCGACGGGCACACGGAGTACAGGGAAAGTTTCTCGAAGTAGTCGCAGGTCTCCTTGGAGAGGATCTCGTCGATCATGAAGGTCTTGTAGCGCCTCCTGCCTGCCTTGGGCCGGCCGGGCGCGGGCAGCCGCGCCGGGGGCTGCGGGCCGGGCTGGGGGTGGCCGTGCATGGCGGGACCCCGCGGGCCGGCCAGAGCCGCGCCCGGCTCGCATGGGCGCCCGGCTCCCCGAGCCTGTCCCCGCTGTGTCCCCGCTGTGTCCGCGCTGTCCCCACCGCTTCGGCCGCGCTGCGCGGCGCCGGCTCCCCGCTATATAAAGCCGCCGATAAGCATCGCTCCCATCGCTCCGCGGCCTTTTTAGGAGGCTCGGGCTGTCAATCAGGGCGCCCGCTGCTCCCCGCCAGCACCATTGCTACTCTGCGCCGGGCTGGGAGGATCCGCCGCTCCTTTCCCCTCCCTGCTCGCTATTTTAAGATATTGAGGTGTGTGGCCTTTTTTTTTTATTATTTTTTTTTTCTTCACTCCTTCCTCCTCTTCTCTAGATTGTAATTATCTAAAAAAGTTAAAATGCGGGCTGGCGGAGCAGAGTGCCACGTCCCCGGCCCCGACAGCTTTCCCCGACCGGCATCAAACCTCTTCCCCAGCCGCAAAGTGCTGGAGAGTGGCAGAGGGGGAAAAAAATCCTGTTTATAGGTGCCTTGCAGCAGCACTGTGTAGAAGTTATTTTTCTCTGGAGTGGCATTACTTGGACTCCAAGTCTGAGGTTATTTTCTGGTGTATCCCTGCTTAGTTCAGCTGGATTTCTGCAAAACGGAGCTTTCAGCCCCTTCTGCTGAGGGGTGGTGAGGCTCCCTCACTGGAAGTTTTCCTACCAGGCTGTGGGCTGAGTTTTATTTCTCATGTCCGTGGTATCCGACAGGAATAATCAAGACACCCTGCTCAGGGAAAGGTGTATCAGGAGGAATCCTCTGGATTAACTGGTTGCTGCAGGTTTTCCAGAACCCACAGCCAGCTCACTAACTTTAAATGGGTAAAGAGAGGCTCATTATGGAGATTTATCACCCGTCCGTTCCCCCCCCACCCCCCCCCCCCCAA
>WAAE01014031.1:450536-495835 GCA_013400495.1 Nicator chloris | reverse complement strand
CCCCCCCCCCCCCCCCCCCCCCCCCCCCCCAATATTATTTGCAGGTTTCACACAAGGATTTAAATATAATCTGCAAAAATATATCAACCATCCTTTGGTTCTCATGCTTTGGCAATCCAAATGCAACAAACTCTAGTTTTAGTAACAGAAAATCTGTTTTTGCAAAAGGCAAACAACCATTTCAAACTCTCATCAATGATTTGAACAACTCTTATTTTTTCAGCTGTATTTTTTAAAAGCCTTAAAAACACTGTAAACTATCTTTAACCTCTTTTTTAAAAGCACAACTTATTTTTTCAATTCAAAGTTTCATTTAAATTCAGTGATACAATTGCTCATTTATAGACTCAAAATCAAAATAAGACACTTGCGTTGTCCACACACTGTCAAAACTGGAAGGCAGATGCAAAAATACATCAGATTTTGATATATGCATTGAACTTTTTTTCCTTAAAACCTGATTATATTTTTAAAAAACATAGAACAGCAAGTTATATTAAAAAAAATGTAAAGCAAAGTGTTTTGCTAATTTTAAACCATTGGGATGACATTCTCATCTAAAATAAATTGGTTGGAAATGGGTTTGTTTCTTTTTATTTCGAGAAACTAAAGTAATCATACGATGAGGAATTTTACTAGAATGATAACAACTAAGGAGTTCAAGAACTTCTCTCCTCCATGATGTTATAACTGTTTTTAAATTACTTAAACTGCTGCTTTAATTCCTAAACAAACTACGGATATTTAAGCAGATTAATTGACTTTGTTATGACTGTAGTTTTATGAGTACTCACCTCTTCATTCAGACATAAACCATTTCAGGAGCACATTTTCTTCATCTTTTTCAGACACTTTTTTCTTTTTTTTAGGAAACAAAGTAATTACCAGCAACATTAACTTCAGCAATTAATACTTGCCGATAATTATTGCAAAGAATATTTCAGAAGCAACAGTGACCAAGCCACTGATTTAAGCCCCAAAGCAGCAGCAAATGGCATTTTAGTGCTCCGTGTTTCCTCGGGGTCCAGCCAGGAGCTGCAGCCCCTCTACCCCCACTTCAAATTTATCCTGCTTTTCCTGCCTTTGCAAAACCTGACACAACACAGCAGAGGAATGTTTTCTGAAGAGTATTTCAGGAGGTTGACTAGATCCAGCCCAGAAATCAAGGGGTGTAGCAAACCGTGGGCTCGCCGAGCTCGCACACAGGCGACGGTGGGACGAGAGACTCTGCTTGGTTTGAAATGTTTCTTTCTCACATCGAAGGGCTGAAGATTCACAGGTGTGTGGCTGGCACCTCTGTCCATACTCTAGAAATGTGATGCTCTCACCTGAGCCCAAGCAGATGAACTGGCAGGTGGGATTAGCCCACACTGACACATCTCTAGAAACTTTATTCCTTTTCATTAATGGTTTTTTAAAAGTAAGCGGCTAGAGCAACGCGGTGGGTTGTGTGTTGTACGAAACACACACTGGCTGTCAATCAAAAAGGGAGTGCTTTGGTCAGGAATAATCAGGGGTTTTGTTTCCAAAATTAATGAAGTGGCTGGAATAGTGAACATCTGCCAAGGGGACTCAAACCCCGAGCAGCTGTTGGAGCCCCAGGACTCTTTCCATGTGGGATAGCCTTGCTGATAAGTGCTTCTCCCTGAGCTTTCTCTCATGGTTGAGAGCTGGGACCGGGCAGGAGGCTGGGAAGTGAAAGGCACATTCGGGAAGGTTTGGAGGGCAGGAGATTTGACACAGTCTGTGTGTGCCAGGCCAGCATCTGCATGCCACAAATGGCAACTGGGCAGCCAGGGACCAGGATTTCTGCCCTTTTCAAAGAGGGAATTAATCCAAGGGACACAATCCTCCATTTTACTGACTAAAGCACTTTTTCAATCAGAATTGAGGAGGAAAATAGCACTGCTGTGAGCCTGTCAGTCAGTAGCAAGTAATTTCTAAGGAAAAGCAGGGAGGTCAGCCCAGCACCAGAGAGCAGGAAATAGGAAATAGATTGTCCAGAAGGGCAGTTGTGTTCAATCAGGAGAGATATGGCAGCAGACTCTCTAAAATGGGGTTTCTGGAGACAACTAGTTTTAATTTGAAGTCAATTTATATTACCAGGCCTTTTGTGCACAGTGCCAGAGCCCCACAGGTGCAGTGCACCTTGGGAAAATGATTAAGCACCTTTGAGTTGACTTGTTTAGTCCCAGCGCAAACATTACCATGAGAGACAGTGATTAAGGCAAGAGGAATTCAGTTGCTGCTGTATTACTAAATTTGTGATTTAGGTAGTACCCAAGTGGCTCCACTTAGGGCAGAGTCAGCTGGTTGTGATCACTTGCTGCTGTATTTGTACATTGCCGAGCACGCTGGGATTGTTTGCTGAAGGAGAAGAATTCTGTCTGTTGGGATTTCAGCTCACCAGTTTCCACAAGAATTTAAAATGCAACCCTATTTTGACAGAATGGGCAGGATGAACTAAAGTGCCAAAGTCTGAAAGCGCATTGGCTCTCAGTCGGAATTCCTGTATCTGTATGGAAAGGGCAAAGACACCTTTCACAAGCCCCTGACATTACCAGTTTTAATCACTAGAAAAGTCCCTTTTCCAGTGAAATGCAACCATCTTTGAAAACAGATCTGTACAGACATAATCAATCCTGCTAAACTCTGACGCTGATCTCAAGTGTGTGCCTTTTTCAGCATGATATTGGGCTCGATACTTGATCCAGTATAGAAAAATCAAATGTGTGGCTAGAGAGAGGAAGGCACAATTTGGGCCAGTGCTTCGCTCCAGGGAACTCAGAGGCTTTGTCCTCTCAGCATGAAAGGTCTCAGTGCATAAAAATCCCTTTGAGTAAAAGATCTCAGCATCTGCCTCACATAAATAAAGTGAGTTTCTAGTATCTGCCCCATGCCAGAGAAAAGGACATTGCCCAGGAAGATTTTTTTTTTAAGCCAGGGAGAGTGTAAAACATCCCACACATGCGCATAGAAGGAAAACCCACCTGATGGGCTGAGCCCCTCAGTCCTGTGCATTCCCCTGACAGAAATGCTCATTGAGAGAAAGACACCTCTGAGCAACGTCTCCTCCCCATCTCCTGGAAAGCCTTGTAAAGGAAGAGGATGGAAAAGAAACTAAAGTGTTTGTTGATCCTGAATTTTACCTTGGCCCCTTTGCAGATGATGATACCTCTGAGCAGCTGAGGAAACAGAAATTGCAGAGCAGCAACTGCACAAGCTCACACACCCCATCATCTTCAGGGGGGCTCTTTGCTCCCAGCTTATCTTTACAACCAAATTTCACTCCTGGCCTAAGTGGCTATGGAATATGACTGCTCCAAGTCCAGCAGTTTCATTGCAATTTTTTTCAGCCCCCAAATCTATGGAGCCTGTCTCAAATCCTCAATTACATTATTTCCCCTGTCACCTTAAATCTGTCTGCAACCTCTTTGAGTGTCACCAGACCTCACTCTGAGTCCAGTTGATTCCCCTCCTACTCCCTATCCCCCCACTGTGATGCTGCAGCATTTGTGTGGTTCCAAACCATTCCTGGCTCTGGTTTGTCCCTTAATGGACAAACCCTGGGCTTGTGGGAAGCAACACTACTAAGGTGTCCTTGACATGCTCAGAATAAACCAAAGCTTGAGTTACTTTCTTCCATAAAATTATACTGAAAGCTGAACTATCAATTGGGACACCTTTGTTTTATTTCCTGCTCGGCCTCAAGCCCTAAAGCTAATCTCCCTTGCCTAGAGCCAACTTTGAATCATCTAGAAATAGCGTATAAGGGTATTCATCATGTGACTGGAGCCACTGGCCTGTCCCCAAATTAGTTAAGATGCTCTGATTTAAAGTAATAGTACAGCTAATAACCATTTTTATCAGTGCTGATAGCAGGCTCAGAAAACACAAGCCATAAAGTTCATGACACACTTGCAAAATCCCTTAAAAAGGAGACCTAGATATGGCCTCAGATCTACATGCAGAGAAACTGAGGCAAAATTTCCCTGTGTTAATGCTTGGGACAGAAGCCAAGTCTAACTCACCATCATGCCCTCTCCAAGCAGAGCAGAATCTAAATCACAGAATTTTCCTCTGTAACCTCATTTCTTCCCCCACAGCACACTAGGGGCTGTGAAACAGTGTGTTAATTTTTTTCCTGTTACCCCTTTGGAGGACACACAACACCTGAGCAGCTTCTCCTTCTGTAGGCTCTGTTGCTACCAAAACCCAACCAGACTGGAGTTGGAGTATTTCCCTGAGCTCCCAAGGCATTGCTGTGCCCCTACACAGGGCACCAAGGAACCAAACCAGAAGGAATAAGTCACTATGGATCCTGAGATGGACCCACTGGCAGAACTGAAGGCATTTAGAGAGATATTTATGGAGTGACTCTGATTTTCTGGGAGTTGCACAGACATCACGTACACCAGAGGTTATGCCAAGGAACAGAGCCCATCTTTCAGCAAGTGGGATTTGTTTTTCCAGGCTATAGCTAAGAGGCTACATTCTGGACTTATAAAGTGGGGCTAAGGAGTTTGGGAGTGGCAACCAGGAATGCAAAGGAGCATTCTGTGCCACCCGAGGGTCCAGTTTGGGCAAGATAGAAGCACCTGGTCCCCTACTTGTCAAATGTTCATGAGACAATAAACAGTGTTTTTCCCCTTTCTCCAGTGAATTCCACACTGCTGTGACAACCCACCCTTAAAGGGAAGGAAGCACTCAACCATCATCCTCCTCCTACCCACATTGCTGCCCTCTCCAGGATGCCAGTGAAAACAGAGACAGCTATTTTAATATGGCCAAGGTAACAACAATCTCTCACTAACATTAACTCACTTTTCTAGAGGGACTGGAGCCAATTGTGAGGGGAAGTATCTAATCTCATGAGAATGAAAGTGTTTGGAATTGGAACATCCTTCAAAAAACACCCCCAACTTTTGGCAGGGAAGGCCTCCCAAACCTAACACTGCTTCACTCTTTAATCCGTGCTCCAGCCTCATTTGGATGAGGATCCACATGTGAATGCTTCATCCAGCTTTGCCTAAGGCCAATTATTTTTTGCACAAGTCTTGCAAAATCTCTGCCAAGCTGGTAGTGTGTTAAAAAGGAAAAATCAAAATATTTGCAACTCCTTCTATAAAACAGCCAGGATGTTTTGGTGTTCTGTGACCGATGCTTTATTCATGATTCAGAGGATTATCTCTGCTTTCTTTTTTTCTACAAGACAATTTACCTGAAGGCAGCAAAGGTCCCCAACCAACAGACCAGAAGAATGTCTCCAGTCTCCATAGAGACACCAGGAAAACACCAGGATCATGTGAGGTGTACACAAGAAACCTATTCATACTGGAATGGGTGGTGTTCCAGGACGTTAAGCAATTTTGACAATCTGCCACTATCTCAGCCTGCAAGAAGCCCAAAGGGAATTATTGATGCCATCAAGTTCTGATCTTTATTAATGGTTTCTAGACAGCCTTCATCACTCTGGGCTCTGCAGGACTCCAATCCAAACCTGCAGATGGATCTTTGTACAGTCATCCAAAAGAAACCAGGACCCCCATTCCCAGAGAGCCCAGGGGCTGAGTGCCCTACAGGAACTGCTCAAGCTTCCCCTCCTGACAGGCTGCAGAGAGTCAGGAGCTGCCAGCCAGAAGCCCAGCTATCCCAGTATGCTGGAACAGTCCAGGACTTGCTCTTCACTTACCAGGTGCTGTGCTGCTGCAACTCACTGCTGTGGATAAACTTGTACTTAATTAATACAAGGACAAACAAGGAGCCACAGGGGCTCTGGGACTCAATAAATAACAGAGCATACCAAAATTAACTGTAGCATTCCTGCATCCACAGGTAAGGCCAGGAGCTTCTTTGCCTAATGCTAAGGGAAGGACAGAGATGAAGAGCCTGATCATGCCTATAAATAGATTAATTCCTTCTAAACAAGGAAATGGAAAAACCTCAGCTACACTGAGAAGTCCTTTCCAGAGGTCCTGGCCAAATTTACCCTCCCTGAGGAGCAGGCAGAGGACTGGCTGTGTGCATGGAAGCCAGGCAAGGCAGGGTTTGGGGGCTTGAAACACAGAGGAGTGTCTCTCTTCTATTAAAAGTGCCTAGTTTGCCTCCCTATGATGCTCTGTGTCATTCCTCAACCTTCCACAAAGTCATTGAATCCTTACCTGTGTAACAGCTCAGGAATCAATTTCATCACCAGAGCTGGAGAACTGTGCCATTCCCAGAAGGATTTGTTACCTGGGTTGCAGCAGTTGGGTATTTCAACATCAGCTGGGAGCCAGCACCCAGCTCCAGGGGTTTGGGAATGCTGCAGAGGACATTCTGCATTGACAGTGGGGCTGCCTGCAGAGCACTCAGCTTCTTCAGCCCCAGCTCAGTCAGAGCTGCTCAGAACACTGAAACCCTCAGAGCAACCGCGGACTAAAAGGTTTGACCCTGAATAAAGACCTGGCTGCACCAGTGCCACTCTGGAAGCAAATCTGTCACACTCTAGATTGCTTAACAGCACTGAGGCATCCACAGGAATCTGCAATCCATCAGGTTGTGCCACTGCTCAGCTCCAGGCTCTGCCTCACTTCCCTTCCCTGCAACACAGAGATTTTTGGGTAATCCCAGCTCCATGCAGAGACAGGCCCTGACCCCAGCCTTGGGATCAGATGAACCAGCCAGTGAGGAACAGGGAGGAATCAGCTGTAATTCCACTGCCATTCCCTGTAATTAGGATATTCAAACACACATAGCTGTTAAGACCCTGGTGCCAATAGCTAAGCCCCAGAGCTTTCACTGTGCTATCAGTGCAAGTGGGGGGGATGTCAAAGAGCTGGTATATATGTTCAGTGTGTCTAATCCCCTTATTTAAGGAGCACACCCAAGTCCCTTAACTCAGTTGTCCCATTTTTCTGCCCATAGTCTCAGCTTTATGCTTGATTCTGAGCTGTTTTTCTTCTCAACATTACCTATTTCCTTGCCTGCTCTCCCCAGTTCTTTTCCAATGGCATTTTGAAAGACTTTAATCCCTACTGCCATGGATCTTACAGCTGCTGGCAGCCTTGGGGCTGTCTCAGCTGGTAACTGAGCAGTGTCTTTCACTCAGGGCTTAACCCAGACTGCACAGATCCTCATCGTGTCTGTTTGCAAGGCAGAATTGTTCTCATTTGCCCTCCATCCATTTCAAGGCTTCCCAGGGTAGATAAAGTTCCACTTTCCTGCTGGAGGAAACAATGGCAGTAATTGCAGAGTATCCTTAACACAGAAAAGAAAGGTCTCTAGGCTCGGCCTGAAAGCTTGTCCCTGCTCCCTGTCTGCCAGCAATCTGCCATTAACATTTCTTCATATTCCAGAGATGTTCCTACTTAATTGCACTAATATTTTACATTTAAATTCTTCATGGCTTAGCTCCATTTTATGCCCCCATTTTGGGGCAACACCTTCCTTCCCCAGTCAGGGCTTCGTGTTTTGCTGTGAAAGTCTTCCTGCTATAAGGAGGAGGAGAAAAAAGAGAAATAAACAGAAGGAAAGCTGATCTTCCCCCTTTCATAAGATGTCCCAGTCCTTGCACTTCCACTACAAGCAATAACTAGAGGTCATTGTGCTAAGTGCCTTCTGCACTGTAAGAAGGGGACAGGACAGTCTAAAAGAGCTGTAATCATTATGGTTGCTGGTTATATAGTGTTAATAGCTCAATGTTAATCTCAGCAATTGAAAACAAAGTGTTTTAACTGTTAAAATAGGCAAAGGTCATGTAAAACGAGTTTATGTAGGTTATAATTGCACAATGTTGGCCTAGAAGGATGCCATGAAGAAAAAAAATATCTGAGCTCTTATAGTAAGGGCATATTATTATAGATCATTCCTTATTATACAGAGCTCTTTTTTCTCAATCTAAATTTCCTATGAATGTATTTTTTAGCACTGAAAAAAGAATATTCTAAGACTTCATTTCTGAAGTCTTTCTAGCTCACATGAAATTTTATTTTCATCAGCTATGGATCTCTGGTGTAGGCAGGAAATCTCCTTACAAGCTACAGGGATCAGGGAGCACATGGAGACTCTTTAGTCTTAATTCTTCTCTGTGTCCTATTCTGTGCTTTGTGTTTTAAAGAAAATCATGGTTTACCACAGCTGTAGCTCTAAGTCTAGAAGAATATTAATATACAAGCATTAAAGTAGGTATGTACATCAACACATGGAAGAAGGGTCAAGGCTTATGGAAAGGCTCCTATTAAGAGAGCAGAAAGAAATTATTCAGCTGCAGCTAGAGAATAAATCAAAATACACAATTTTTTATAGTAAACCATGTTTCTTTTCAACTTATTACTACTCCTTCATAGCCTGATAGTGATTAATAGTAATAAAGTAATTGCAGTGAGATGTTTCTGCAGACCTGAGTGTGAAAACACCCATTCTTCCAGAATATTGGGACTGTGAACAGAATCCAGTTTAACAGATGATTCCTGTTCCATTGCCTGCAATGACATTTTACTGATAGAGAATAAATATCTGTCTTGTGATACAGATAAGGCAAAGCTTAGGAATAATTACCAGCTAATTAGGTCTCCATGGTCCAACTGTTTTCTGGGTTGAATAAGAACTGGTTAACAATAAAGACCTGCATCCTTGAGAAAAGTTGCTACTTTCAACTTAGTATGATGTTTTAATTTATTTTTTTAATATTTATACTAAAGGCAGGACAATGACATCTTCATTCAGGCAAAGAATGGTGACTGGAGTTGTACTGGTAAGCCACAACTGATTGCTGGGGAAGCAAAGAACAGGTTAAAGGGTTTTCTGTCCCTAATTGTTCTCAGCAGAACTCGTATGGCCACATTTCTCCAAGATGCTCCTGTGTGCAGGAAAACAAACAACTCTGCCGTGTCCCAAAGGGCTCTCTGGGTCTGAGGCACCACTTCAGGCAGAGAGCCTTTGTTCCCCTCTTGCTCTGTTGTCACTGGCACACAGCAGTAACAGGAGGTGAGCTGCCTGGCCCATGGGCTGGGGTTAAGGGGGCTGGTTCTGTTTGGTTCCACAGGGCTTGGCCAGCTGATACTGGGAGGTAGAGCCCTCCTGGGCAAAGGTCCACCTGGGCAGCTGCTGCTTTCTGAGCCCTCTGCAGGGATTTCTGAGGGTGATGTGCATTCGAGCAGGAGCAGAGTGGGAAAAGGTGAGTGTTCCTGCTCTGGTGGTGGTTGTGAATGTTACCCCTTTGTGTGTCAGGAACAAACACTTTCAGCTTTAAAACGAGCATGCAAATAGAAGAGAATTACAATCAAAGACTCACAGAACGGTTTGGGTTGGAAGGGGCCTTAAATCTCTCCTTGTTCCACCCCCTGCCATTGGCATGGAACCTTCCAGTGTTAAAAATACAGACTGACCAGGAATCCTGGACTCCCTGTGACCTTTTCACATCACACTACAAACATGGAGAGCAGCTTGCAGGTCAGAGTGACGGTAATCCATCTTCCCTAACAGACTGCAGTGGGGTCTCCAGAGCTTTGGTCCCCACTGGCTATGGAGTCACTGTATTAGTAGAGGAGGGTCAGCAGAGCTTCATCAGTTTCTCAATACAGTTATCAATCCCCGTTTGAGGAGCGGCTCACGGGTGAGTGGGTGCTGACAGCCTGTCTGAGGCACTCCTGACCCGGTCATTAACTGCTGGCTTTGAGAAGCCTGTTCATCCAACTCAGGGCCCTGTGTGCAGTAGAATAGACAGCAGCACAGGAATCCAGATGCTGGCTGGAGAGGCAAGAAAGGCAAAAAGACAAATGTGCCTTTAGCGTGCTTCAGATGCCATCCAAGCCATGTTCAAACAGCCAGATGGGGCTGCCGTGTTCTCAGAACCAAGTGACCCTCTCCCTTTGCAAGTGTTAGGTCACAGACTTGCGGGTTATTCATGTTAAAAGCCAGGCAATACAACTCTTCCATAAAAGTCCACCAGACAGACACTTTAACCCCTATAATCCCTTCCTGTGGTGTATGTGACGCCACATAGATTTATTAATTAAACCCTGTTATCTGGTGGCCACTGTCAATTAAGCATTTCCTTGTAACATGCATAACGAGGGCTCATTCATTAGCAAATGTTTCCATTACATTTAAGGCTGTGAGTCTCTCTGAGAAGTCCTCTTCCCCAAAACCAGGTACAGGATTGTCTGTGGTTTGAGATTCTGAGTGAAGGGAGGGGAGAGAGAAGTAAAAAACAGGATGGACAGATAATGGATCTGTTGCTAAACTGAGCAATTAATAAATTTAATTGCTGTGCCCTAGGAAGGCACAGTGCCATCTGCAAACAACTCTGTTTCAGGAGATGGATCCAATTCTTGCTGTGCCACCTGCCATCACTGTGACCCCAGGAAAGTTGCAGCACACCATTTTGTTGCTGTTCTCTGCTTTGACAGCTCTCTGGAGAACTCTGTATACAGCTGAAAAGGAACAACCTCACATGCAGGGCCTGCATCTTGATCCATGCTTCTGGAATGGGCTCCCAATGACTAATATGACCCAATAATTCATTGCAAAATGTGCTGACACTGCTAAAAGTACCAGCTCCCTGAGTTCTGCTACTAGAAATAGTCACATCTCTGCCTGATAAACTCTGACTGCTGAGAAACTAAAGTACCAAAAGACTGAACAAAAAAAGCTTCTTTCAGGCAGTATCTGGAATAATAAAATCTTCACAATTTTAAATGAGTACTTAAAGTCCCTTCAGAGCTGATACGATGTTTAGATCATTAGATTTGGGTAAAACGGATCTAACAGAATAAATAATCCGCTCGGAATGTAGACAGAGTTCTTTCCAGCAGCTGCCTCGAGAGAAAGAGGGAAATGACTAACTGAAACCAAGGCTTTTAAGTGCATTCCTGTCAGTTCTGCTGGAGCAGCTGCTGGGAGATGGAGCTTCAGTCCCACCTTCTGGCAAAATTTGCAGTTGCAAGTCTCTTTTAAAAACAGGATTTAAATTTAAAATCTATTTTTTCAATTAATCCAAGGCTGAGTTAGGGCTCGTTCTGAATAAAGCTCAAAGGTATGTATGTCAGACAAATCACAAAGTGTGCATGTCAAGGAAAAAAATAATTAAAACATATAGGGAGATAATGACAAATAGTCAAAGAAATTAAACTCAGCCAGTAACTTGTTGGCTGATTTACCCCTTAGAATGACATTATTAGTGCTGTGGTGTTGTTAGGTCTTTGTACAGTGATCTCAAGGCTTCAAATGTATTACACTGGCAAAAGGAAGGAAAACCTCTTGTAAAGATTCATTAGCTGCCAGAGAGCCTGGAAAAACATGGGAGTGGAAATTTGGCTGTCAGGCTGAGAAGGCCCAGGGTGGTATCCCTGTGCTGTTGGAGTGCTGCAGCATGGTATTGGATGCTAGCACTGCGGAGTGGGGTCGGCAGCAAACCCTGAGAGAATCCCACAGCAAAGATTCAAGTCAGATGTTCCCCTTCTCCCACAGCTTTTGCAGCCAGACTGAGGGAGCTGTTACTGTGGAGCACATGGAAAAGGCAAGCTTATCGAATCAAAATGACTGGGAAAAAGAGACAATGCCATCTGGCTCCTCTGGAGAGAGCTGGAGACCATGCTGGCACCATCTCAGGCAGGCTGTGCACTCATCCTTCCCCACACATTCCTGGGACATTTCTAATCATAACTGTGAATGGCATCCTGCAGGGCCTTTCTGGGATCAGGTTCCCCTCTACAAGTGTCCAATCCTGTCTTTGGAGGCAGCAGAGCTCCCACTAACATCCATTGAAACATGGCCTGCCTCGCTGCCATCAGAGATGCTATTTCATGGAAGGCCCATTTATAAAGTTTTTAATAGAACATAATTTAGACTTTCACAGTATCATCATATCTATTTAAAGCTGCAGTTTTTTAGGAAGTCAGCAAAAAACAGGCTAGGATAAAATGACATATTCCTTGTCCTCTCTTCTGGATTGTTGTAGAGTAACATGCATATATAATCAATTATGGAGAGCAAAAAATAGCATTATTTTTAAGAAGTCCACTTTACTTTTCTGCCTTTTTAGTGTTGGCATGTTCACACAATTCAGCCTGGATTGAAGCAATAATGACTATCTCAGCACATGGCCCTGTCTGCTCAGTTTATTATCATGCATTCCTATCTGACTATCTAATCTAAGATGCTTTTAAAGGACCAAAATACTTAAGTGCTGCCATAGGATCTAATTACTAATCTTCAGGAAGAAACACTGGCTTTGCTGCAGATTTGGAATTAACCCCTCTTAAATCTTTCTGAAGGTTGAAAAGCAAACATGTATAAAACATAAAACTGCCTTATGCATGTCTGGGAACACTGGATGCAGGATGCAACATAAATCTCTTGTTCTGTCAGAAACCGAGGTGTGGTTTCACACTGCACGAGACCGTGAGTCATTCAAACTGAGCTGTACCACGGCCAAGGGGTGCTTTACATTGGCCTGTGCTCTTCATCACTCTCTCTATTGGTTGGCTTTTCTTTGAGCTTGTTTCCACAGCATTTGAGTGCCCTGCAAGTCGTTGTGGATTCATTCTCCCAGTACCCACAGATCAGGCAACATTATCCTTTTTTTTTCACGTGTGGGGAGTTGGAGGCAAAGATGAAGGATGAGATTTGTCTAGGGAAATAAGAGTGATTTTCATGGCAGCATTCCAAGTGTAACCAGATGTCTTGTGTCATAGCCCTTCACTGCATGAGCTCTGCTCATCTAAATAGAGCATTTTCCCTTGTCTCCTGCTAAGCCAAGGACAGGTTGACCAGCTGAACCAAATAAAATCACAGCCAAAGTCTGCATGCTTCTGCTCAAAGGAGTTATGAAAACACTTGAAGTGCAATAGGCTCACAGTAAAAGTGTTGGATAGAGACCTACCATAGAAAATTGGGGAATAGCTAGGGAATGAGCCTGGGATGAGTATTTTATGCTTGTTATAGAAACCATCTTGCCTAAATCTAGGTCATTCCCTCCTTCTGTTCCTAAGTCACTACCAGCCTTATCCTCAGTTCCTGCCCGTCAGGAATATCAGGACTATCCTGCATATCCATGTTTCTGGATACTTCTTCAACACAGACAGGAACAGCCTCATGAATCACATTCTTGTGTCCCAGAAAGAGGAGAAGACACTAATGGTCTTCCCTCCAATTTAGTCCACACAGGACTTAGCTTCGTTTGATTTCCATCAATCAAAGTATGATTTTCCGAAAAGCACTGGAAAACATTGGGTGGCCACAGATTGACTTAGGGTTTGGGAGGACAGGTCAGTTTGTAGCAGTACATCTGAGCTGAAAAGGAAACCATCAGAGCCAATTCCAATTGTAACTGACCCAGCACTGTGGTGGTACTGGTATAACTGTGTTTCTAAACAAACCTCCAGAGCCAGGGCTATCCAGGCCCATGGAACAACCACCAGCCACTTCCTTCCATGGACAGAAGCGTAGACCACATGTTCTGAACCTTCTCAGAAGGTTCTCATCCCTTCTTCCAGGCACCCTCCTACCAAGCAATGACAGCACATTCATGGAGTCAAGGCATGTACCACAAAGTTATCCACTGGCTTAATGCAGATATCCTTGCACTGTTCTGGTTGGTGATTCTGGGGTGAAACAGCATCTTTAGAAAACCATCCACAAAGCCTTCATGTGATGGCACACGTAATGCGATGTAACAGGGAATTCACGTCTGCTGAGATGTGCCACTGCAACATCAAAGTTTTATATCTAATTTGAAAGCATTCAGCTCTAGCATCTAAATGCTGATTTAATAAGATTGGCATTTTATTTGTAATGTGCCAACTTCTACTTATTATTTTGCTTTGTACTGCATTTAGTTGTTTGGTTTTTTTAAAGTGCTTTTACTAGGCTGGCACCCAGTTGGGATGAACATCACTTGTTGATGTTGAATGTTGAATCCCTGTGCAATAAAAATTGTCCCTTTCACAAGGATTTGACACTATAATCTTACGTCATTTCTCTGGGGCGCCCTCACAGATGATGAAGCCCCTTTCCTCCTCTGCCACCTCCTGGACAGAAGTCAGATGGAATACTATTACCCTGCACATGCCTTGGGAGAGCTGCCTGCTTGCTTCATACTGGGTGGTTTGTGTGGTGCAGTGAAGGGGCTGGAATGAGCACCAGTAACACTCCTCTTCCTCCCTAAATTCTCCCATAATTACAGCACTCATTACATTTGTTACTTTTAAACCACTAAAATATAAACCAGTCTCAGCCTAGAAGTGTTCATGCTGGGAAGGACAAAAGAAGAATTTTAATGACACCAGGACTGAGTGCATAAACTATCATTAAAAAAAAGGAAAATAAATCAACCTTGCAAAGCTTAAGAAATCACTTAAACCTAGCACTAAGAGGGAGGTGAGGAGATGGTGTTTTCCTAAAGGTGGAGAAATAGAGAAGTGCCTGCAGCCAGTACCAGAGTGGCCTTCAGCTCCTGAGTTTGGGGTTCCCAGAGCTGAGGCCCTCTGGTTTCTGAGTCCTTCCCCACTCAGAGCTCGTTCAGACTGCCAAGCCCACAATCTCCCTTGAAAGGCACCCTCCTGCTCCGTGAGCCTCATCCACTGTCCTGCCTCTGCTCTCCTGCCATGCCAGTCCAACCTCAGCTCCAGAGCTACCAGAGTTACCAGCAGGAGCGAAGGAGAGCTGGCATGGGGCTAGATGCCGAGTGCCAAAGAGACAGGGAACAGTAGGGGGAGGTATCAGGCCAGGAAAACCAAGGATATGCGGCTAACCAGGAGAAATTCCTGCCTTGTGCTGCTAGACAAGAGAATCACTAAGGTTGCTTTGGTCTGCATGTCTCCACTATGGGACACAGTGGGCCCTAAAGGTAATTGCGTGTAACGAAAAGGGTTTACATGTGACAAGCAGAGACAATCCTTTGTGCCCTGCTCAACTGCACATCTGTGAGCTCTTGGACCGACAGAGGCACTGGAGGTACAGGGAAACGTTTTGCCCTGTGGGTGTATTCCTAAGTGCTGCTGACCTCTCATGTCTAAGGGAGAAAGGCAGGGATGCCACATGCATCTTGGGAGGAGGATGTGCTCTCACCCTCCCAAGACATGGGTGCTCTCAACAACCAGAGGTTCCAAGGAATACATCTGGAATCACTTTTAGCAGCATCTGGAAGCTGTCGTGAGCTGCAGTGAGACACAGTTGTTTAATTTTTCTATATCCTTTGCCACTGTGAAGCTGTCAGTGGCCATTCAGCCTCCTTGGCACAGATCCCAGCACACCAGCCCTGGGTGCTCCTCGCCACATGGAACACTTGTGATGGCACAGAAGCATCAGCTTCACCTTCAGCCCTGCCCTGATGGTGTCCAGCACAAGGAAACAACCATGGCAAGTTCACTGTTACAGCAAGAGGAATGAAATTAAAAGGAAAAACTCTTACATACTGAAAGACCCTATAACAACACTCTAACAAAATCATAGAATGTGAGCTGGAAAGGACCCACAAGGATAATCAAATCCAACTCTTAGCCCTACACAGGACATCCCTAAGAATCAGAGAATTAATCTGTGAGAGAAGAGAAAGGTTCAGTCATAATTTATCTCACCACCAGCCACATTTCCAGCATCAATCCATTCTTTCATGAGAAATCCATCAAGAAATCAATTTCCAGGAGCTGTATGATTAGCATTCTCTTGTGAGAAATGCTGGAACAGAAAAGAAGTATGAAAGTACCCAGGACAGACTTCTATGTCATCATTATACTCTCAGTATCTTGTGCTCTCTTACCAATACAGAACAGATGGATTTTTCATGGAAGATGCTCCTTTTTGTTTCCCTATCTCTTTACTGACACCTTTGCTACTGGCAGCGAAGGAGTTAAGCAGACTGTACTGTGAATTTTACTCATAGCACAAAGGGAGAGGGCTAAGGAGTCTTGCTGATTATCCCAGTGCTGAACTTCCTCTGTAATCATTTGCACCTTCCCTTTCCGCCTCCAGCAATCCCTCTGAGGTCAAGGTCTTGACCCAGGGTGGATGGGATTACAGCAGGAGGGAGGCTGATGCCTACCCTCAGTTGACTGTTTCAGAGTGGGATGGTGCTCCTTGTGCTAACAGGAAGCAGAGAAACATGAGAAAAAATGGAATAAAAATAATAGAAACCAAACAAGAATGTTGAGAAGTTCTGGGGCAAAGAGGAAGCATGAAAGTACGTGGGATACAAAAGGACAGAGTGCACTGAAACAGCAGTGGCTCCAGGGGCATGAACGAGACGTATGGAAAATGCAAAGGAAGGACAGAGAAATCACTAAACCAGAACCAAATTCCAAAGGATACATCTAAGAGTTCAGCTCGTGCTGCAATAAACGGCCAGATGGCTGTGCATCCCAGAGAGCTGCTGCTGGGAAAGGAAATGGAGAGGGAAAGAGGGGGCGAGCAGGGTCAACTACACAACTCTTCCATTCCCAGTGAAAGAGGAAAAAGAAACGCAGATTAAGAGATGTCTTCATGGCCCCAGCACTGGCTGAGCCAACACAGGAGACAGAAGAAGCCAAAGAATGTCTTTGAACCTCTTGTGCTCACATATTTTTCTTGCCCTCTTCTTTCTCATTCTTCCCCACCATTCCAGCTTCCTCTTCCCTGCACACCAGCCATTCCTCTATTCCTGACAGTCCCTCTGCAATTTTTCAGAGGCCCAGAGCAAGGGCTGGTTTCTGGCACCCTAAGTTGTGTGTCAAGGGCTCATGTCCTGCCTTCTTTTGGAGCTCTTGAGCAGAGTCTGTTTCAGGTCACCCAGGAGAAGCAGTGAGACAAGGCTTTATTCTTACAAAAAGTGCTCTCTGCCATCCCCAAAGATCCACAGGATCTCCTAGACTCATCTTCGCCATAAAAACCGGAAGAAACAGCTCTTCTATGAATACAGCAATGCAGGCTGGAGTTCCCACACCAGGACAGTTATGGAAAATAATGCAAATTTCAGATCCCATCAGTTAGCTCAAAAGCAGGACATCTTGTAGTTGTCTGTGTGATCACTGTGTGATCTTGCAGAAGTCATCCACTCAGGCTGTGTCTCAGTTTCCTCAGCTCTGCAACAGGGAAGAATGCTGACCTTGCTTTGTACAAGACCCCAAGATTTTGTATGGAAAACGGGAAAACAGTTTAAAGAAGCATTATTGAATGAATCAAGTGCTATTAGTGCCTTCTCTAAACAAGATTTTAAAAGCTTGGATCCTTCAAGCAGTCATTAAGGTAAGAAACATCAATGAATTTCAAAGAAGGGGTTTGTTGTTGTTTGGGTTTTTACTGGGCTCCTTTTCTGGCTTGGGCTGTAGTGTTCCACAGTGAATATGGATTATTTTATCCATAATATGGATTTATTTTATCAATTCAGCCAGGATGCATCGAAGACAAGCTCCCACTGAAGGCAGAGAGATAAGAGAGTGTTCTTGATGCATCATTTAGTGCTTCATAGACACCCCTGGCCCACAGGGTGATGGGCAGCAGCAGGAAAGGCAAAACCAAGTGCCTCAGACAACTGGAAAAACAAA
Organism: Nicator chloris; assembly: GCA_013400495.1. NCBI lineage: Eukaryota > Metazoa > Chordata > Aves > Passeriformes > Pycnonotidae > Nicator > Nicator chloris. The sequence goes on along the minus strand of WAAE01014031.1, from coordinate 478,334 downwards.
AGCAAATAAAACACAAAAACCTCACAATATTGTTCTGTTCTGCTTTGATAAAGCTCCTTTTCATTGAATATTACTATATTACCTGTACTCAATTGTACCTGTATAACTGTACAATTGAGTCTTCAATTAAAATTAAATTACTCTAGGAAAAGAGGGAGCTGAGTTACACAGAAAGAGCCTTTGTAAAAGGCAGAAAAATTTCGACATTAAATCAACGCTAAGCAGGTTCTTTTACTTCTCCCTGCAGCTGGAAAGGGTGTCACGTGGAATAAATCCAGAACGCTGAGTGTCCCACGTACAAGTACAGATTCCAAGCATTCCTGGGAAGCCAGTTCAGGATGTGCAGCCTTAGATCTCCTCTCTGCTCCACCACTGAGCTGCCAGACTGCCCTGAGCCCAGGCCAAGAGGACTGGAGCAGCTCATGGAATGGAAAATGGTAGGAGCACTATGGTACTGTTACTGGGAATGCCAGTGGGTGTGGATGCTGACAGCTTGGTCAGAGAGAAATTTTCAAATCAGACAGCAGCAAGGCCTGTGAGAGAGAAAGTTAAATAACTTTCCCAGACATTGCTCTGCAGAGCTGTCAGAAAGCTCAGTGAAGGAATTCCAAACAATCTTTGCACCTGGTGTTTGTAGGTGTTGCTGATTTGCAAGATGTTCACAGAGGGGTGTCGTTTCTAATTAGCCAATGATGGTGAGGGGTGTTAATTAAAGGACCAATCATGACCAGCTGTATCGAAACAGTTATAAAAAGGTGTGCTTTCTAATAAACTGCTATATGCCTTCTGAGGAGATTGGAATCTGTGTCACTCATTCAGCTGCCCCTAATACAACAGCGAGGAGTGGGATTCCTGGAGAAAACAGTACCACAAGCCATTGGTCAAGACCTCTTCCCATTCCAGCTGTAAAGGGCTGACAGTTTGCTCTGCCCAGGAATACAAAATTGGGAGAGATATGACCTGTGAGCAAAGGCTCTCGAGTGGAGTGAGACACAAAACCCAGGTTGCAGGTTGCACTCCATCTATCACTCTGAAAGGTTAATACACCAGCCTGGTTTATACAAGCATTAAAAAAAGTATTATATTCAGAAAAGGGAAAACTAGACTGGTATTGCTTTTTTCCTCTTTCTTCTGTATGCCAACTACTTCAGATTGAATAAGGAATTATTTCTTCTAAGCTTTTAATTTTAGCATCACTGTTTGTAAATGATTTTCCCTTTTACATGTTTGCCTTTAGAAGGAGATAAATGTCTGCTGTGAGGAAGATGTTGGTAGTACTTGTGTTCCTGGGTGCCTGACTGACAGGGTGGAGCATTTTGAGAAGTCAGCCACTTTTAGGGCTGTGTGCTTTCACCTGTTTTAGAACCTGCTGACTAAGCAGGGGAATAAAGAGATTGGGGTGGAGGGGCTGGCTCAAGCAGGAGGGGGGCAACAGACTTCCACAACACCTTGCTAAAAGATCCCTTTTACACTAAGACTGCTAATAATGCTGCAGATACTTTTCCCATCCCTTCCACTTCATGAGCAAGAGCTGAATATTAAAAGAATAGTTTCATTATTAAAATAGTAAACCAGATCCTGGTTTACTGGCAAAGTTTATAGACCATCTTTAGTAAGTCACTGTGTGGTAACTCATCCATAGAAAACCAATTTGCTTTTCTGCCTTGTCTTTTGAGGCTGTGTTTCTTTGGTGACTCACATGACTCTCCCAGCACCTCCCCACAGGGATTTCTGTGTCTCTGAACCACCCCACAGTGGGAAAATCAGTGTCTAAATCCTGGGACACAAGTCTTGGCCACCATTCTCATTTCCCCTCAGATCACTCCTGGCACCTCGAGGAGCAGGAGGCCTTTTTCTCTGAGTGACTCAGATTCCAGAGCCTTGGAGCAATAGAAATTGAAGCACACTGTCCAGAAAGATTTAATAAAATAGTCTTTCAGCCACAAAGATGGGCACCAAGCCACTCCCCTTTGCCTAGCAGCATTCCTTGGCTGACAGGCAATCAGAGTCCAGAAGAGCCAGAACACAGAAAAGAGAAGAATTCTCCAGTGTCAAAACAATTGCAGCATAGAAAGCATTTGCATTTCTGGGCTGTTGCAGTAACTGAGACAAATGCACATCTCTACTTGCCACAGCATTTGCAATATCTCATACTACAGAACAGCACAAAGTAAGCAGCAATTCAATGGAATTGGCCTTAACTTCCTCCTCACTCCTGCTTTTGAAGCCAGAAACCCCTACCTGCACCATCAGAATAGATAAAGGCTTAACTGTATCTTTGGTGGTGTTTTCCTTGACTCACTTAAGGATGTGTGGGGTATTTTTATTATCATCAGCGTTGCAGGAGTATCTCAGATCCCAGTCATAGCCCAGCAGAAGCAGCTGTTGCACAGAAAAACAGCAACAAGCTTCATCCCACAAAGTTCCTCTGATCAGAATTGCTGACTCCTCCTTGTGTCCCAGACACATATACAAAGCTAGTTCCTACAAGTGGAAAGGGATTTACACTCACAGACATCTTCACTCTCTGGAAGTAAAGCCATTTCATAAAAATAAGTAATAAAATAAGAAATAAAACCAAAATAATAAAGCCAGTTCATACAAAATTAAGCTCCCCAAAACCATCAAGCTGGAAAACAGACCCAGATATTTGCTCGCTGAGAGCAGAAAGAGGTCTAGGTCCATTAAAACCGGTGAAAATTTCCTAGAGGATAATGCCAGTTAATTGGGAGGAAGCTTTTAGACAGTCTCGCACCCTTCTTAAAAATTGTCTCAGATGACACAATTCAGGCCTAAACCGGACACTGCACAGCACAGTGATGAAAAAAACCCAACAAAACAAAACAAAAACAACAACAACAACAGAACAAAATAAATCCCCCAAAGCTGTGCTTTCATCTAGGGCTCTCAGATACATGTGATTTTTTTGTTGTTGTTGCTGTTGTTTTTCCTTCCAGGAGATTTTATCCAAGCAGAACTGAAGACCACACACGCCTTTCTGGGTTTCTGGGTATTCTGCAGCAGCTCTGGTCAGACAGTTCTGCCTCCAGGACTCCTGAACATATCCATTGGGTATGTAATGCTCATTCCTACAGCACCTGCAGAGCAAGATTAAGGCTTGCAGGAACTTAGGAGGCATTAAGCATGCAGCTCACAGGCCATCCATGCGGAGTGACTCATGGTGCTCAGAATGTGCTGCACAAAATACCTGAGCAGGAAAGTGGCGGTTCTGCATCTTGCTGACAAGACAAACACTGTCCTTGTGACAGAGATTTGGTAAAAGATTGTCAATCACAAACTAAGCACATAAGGTGTTGAAGACACTCTATTGTAGGGCTCCAGCCCTATCTAGAAGTTGGTTTTGACAGTTCAAGAATTTAGAAATATGCTGCAGGGGTCCATTCCACCCTCTGGCAACTCCTTTGGTTCTCTCCTACCTGGATCCATGTTTGAGCAGCCCCTCCAGTGCAATTCAGCAGGAGCTGTGGGCACTAACCCCCACAGATCACACTTGCCAGCCACTGCCTGGATTCCCCAGCTCAGGGGATGTTTTAAGGCACCTGTATTCACACCTTGCCCAATCCTCCCCTCTGTGATGGGTCAGGATCCTGAAGAGCTGCTACTTATGCATGTCTGTGATAATTTCATAGAGACAGACTTTAATTTCAGTGATGTCAGTCATTTTTGCTTGGCACAGGATTCACAGAGCTCATTTTGTGTTTTCCTCCTTCCTCTCTGAGGTACTGCAGCACCTTCACACAAACATCCCTGGTCAGTGGGCTCATCTCTGGGATGGAGACAAGTACTGAACTTCCAGGTACGGAAACAAGCCTTAAAAGGCACTTTTTGCTCCTTCCTGAGAAGCAACATGAGGACAAAAGTCTGTCTCTTCCTCCTCTCTCATCAGTAAATAAGTTTATTACTCAGTATAAGAAAAAATATGTGTGGCAAGAAGGAGCAAAGGGAAGAGAGACCTCTGAACTGAGTAAAGGAATTCCAGTAATTGAACGGCTCATATTTTGACACACTGAGTTATTAAATTTTAAGAACTGATGAAATACCTCTCTGGACGTAGCACTGCAGCCTAAGTATCTGGATAAATACCAGTGCTTAGGCAGACTGATTTTCCACACAGGTACACTGTCCATGGGCTCAGGCAAGACCACAGTTGCTGCTGGTGGAGAAAATTTTTAGGAAAAACCCTCAAAAGGAGAAGGTGGCTCTGATGGCAATGGATGCTGTTCAATAACTGTGGCTAAATCATTAAATTAGAGCCTGTACCTCAATATTCCTGCAAACTCTTCCATTATCTCGTGATTTTACTGAAAGCTTAGGAACCTTCTCCCACACCATCCCCTCCTCCAGTTTCTGCAACCTGCTGCATTTCCAGCTGTTTTCTGTTGCAATGGGAACTAAAGGCAACCCCTCCCACAAGCCAAATTTGGCACAGTGCATCACTACCTAAGTATATACTTGGCTTTTCACTTGCAACCTGAAATGTGCCATGGATCTGACTAGACTGCAAATTTAATATTTCACAATGAAACTAAATTATTTTTACCCTCCAAATAGCAGGGAGCATTGCTGTTAATAACTAATAATCATCCGTTGCACATACGTAGCATTTCTGTCATTCAAAGGTCTCAAAGCTCTTAATAAGCAACAATTAATTAACCCTGTAACATCTCACTGCTGTAATTAAATCATCTGTATAAGGAACAATTGCACCACTGGTGATTCCAGTTCCAGTAATTTTAGTCAAATGCAGCAGATATGTCACAGCTGTTGTAGTGCATTAAAACAAACAGTGGCCGCCTGAGAAAAAGCCTAAAAAGTTCTGTGTGAGGCCCTGGAGAGGGATTAAGGAAAGGAGAATGTATATAGGTAACTCATAATATTACAGGGCAACATGGTTTAATGCTTCTCTTTTATAGATCCATTAATCACCAGTATAATTCTGTTCATCATGTTCACATTAGGTTAAAAGTACCCTGTAGAATCCCCACAGGAGCCCTGATCTCCTGTCTTGGGTTGCAATATGTAACCAAAAATGTATATTCTCTTCTCATCTGTTGAAACAGGCTGGAGAAATGTTTTCCTCAATCTCCTGGGGGAAGGGGTGGGTGCCTATTGTTAATGGGCCAACTGATAACAACCAGGTGGGCAGTGTTGCCTTATCTCTTCCACCACCCTGCCTCCGGGGAGATATCACCTGTGAATGGCCCATTAGGGCTCACTGCACCATTGGTAGAATTAAATCATCCCATTGTGAGATGCTCCACCCAGCATGGGGGTGCCAAGCATTCCTGCCTGAATAAAATCCCTATATTCAGAACACCATGGGGCTGCTTTTCTCCCCAGGACTCCCAGAGGAAGACTAGACCCTTCTACAGGATAATTTCTACTCCGATGGAGCCACATCTGTTACTCCAGGAGGACTAATTTTGGACTGCGCCCAACACCCTGACCAAATAGGGTGTCAGGTCATATTTTGACTCTATCAGTGTTCCTAGCATTATTTTTTGTTGTTGTTTGCTTGTTCCTTTTTTTTTTTTCCTCGTACTTTGTATTTTGAAATATTCCTAGTAAAGAACTGATATTCCTGTATCTTTGCCTGAAAGCCCCTTAATTTCAAAATTATAGTAATTTGGAGGGAGGAGGGAGGTTTACGTTCTCCATTCCAAGGGTGGCTCTGGTTTCTCCTGGCAGATACCTGTCTTTCAAACCAAGACATCTCCAAATCCAAAAGAAACAGTTAAAGCTTCCAGCCTCTGAAACAAAGTTGATGGATAAGTTGGACAAGATTGCCTGAAAAAGGCAAATGACTTTGTGGGTCCGGCTGATTTTAAAAACACTTTTGAGACTTACAGGCTAAAAAAGGAAGAACACTAAGTGCTAATATCTCAGACTCCAGGATATTACCTTTGCATTCAGGGAACAACAGCCGTTGTCTCACAGCCCCTTAATGTCTAAATGTTTATGGCATACTTTCAAAAGGCCAGTTTGGGAATAATTTATGTTTTGCTATCAGTTTGGATGAAGCTGTCTCCCATCTTTTCTTTTTCTGGTGCTGTTTTAGCTTCTTTCCTACCCTTTTGTACTGCCTTTTCAGTAATAGCTGTCCTATCTTCACATACAATCATGATATTTTAGTCCAAGATGAAGGAAAATGGAATTTGTTCCTTTAGAGAGCTTTCCTCTGCACACAATGCTTTAAGGCATTTGCCTAGATTTATGTACTCTGACAGTTTAAAGATGGAACAATACTACTAATAATAATGGGAAGTCTTGCCCTTTTTTCTCCAGCAGCTCTCAAAGCAAGGCAATGTTCCTCATCATTAATTAAGTCTTACACCATTGCCAGTGTTCTTGAAAATGGGAAATCTCAAGCACACAGTGCTAAAAAGCTCTTATGGATGTCACAGGAGTTAGTAACACATTTAGGAACAGAGTCCAAATATCCAGGAAATTGTGGCAAGGCCTAATTTCTCTTTATCCCTCTCAACTATGTAATTAAAGTGTGATTCTAGTGTGCTGCTTTATAAGACGCAGCTGTATCCTATGCCCTGCTGCTCTCCTTTTCCTTCCAAACCCACAGACCATCAGATTGCATCAATCCCCAACACTGCACTCCAAAGCAGTGCTTAAAATGCTACACCTTGCAATGTCATACCTGAGATTTCACAGGGTGCTGGACCACAGACTGCTGAGATTGAGTTGCCTGCTATTGTCAGGCAAAACTCACACAGCAATAAGGGACTAAAATCTTACCAGGTGTAATTTACCAGCATTTTACTGAAGGCAGAACCTCCAGACCAACTTAAACCAGTCAAAGCTGTGGTAGCAAGACTCGAAGGAAGCCTTCAGCATGCATAAAACCATCAAGATCTGGAGTTTCATCATGATAAAAAGAAAAATATCTTGCTTCAACATTTATGCCAAGCTTTGGAAGAGACCCAAAACAAGACTGGGGGTGAGACTTTCCCCACGCACTCACTTTATTGCCTAAACAAAGGAGAATCAAGTTATTTCCATCAAAGCTCAATCTTCTGCTGTACAAAGAGCAGAGTTCTGGCAGTGCTTGGACCTGAAAGGCAACAGTATCAGAGTGACAATGTGACAGCCAGTCAGCAATAAAAGTATTAATCAAAGTCTGGGCTTGTATTGCCCCAAATTGCTGCAAAAGCACCAGGAAAGAATTGACTTCACAGCTTAGAAGGCTAAGGATGCCCCAGCTGTAACTTCATCTGTAGAGGCAACTTTCACCTTGTTTCATACCCCAACTCCTCCTGAACAGGAAACTGAGTGGCATAAAAGGTGTTGTTAATTAAGAGCTTCTAAGATGCCAAACCTTCTCCATGCTTGGGCTCAAGTCAGCAGTTCTGCAGGGCTTGGTCCAGGCTGCACAGCAGCCCACTGCCCCTGGCAGTAGCAGTCAGATATTTGGGAAGATGTTCAGCCAGTATTTAACCTGCTGTTAAGAGAAATCAACATCTTGTTTGAATTTCTCAAACTGTTTGCTCCTGCTAAGAAACATTTGACATGACAGAGTTCTGTCAGACAGCTCAGACGTTGTGGTTTTTGTCTAGAGGACCCAAGCCAGTGTTAAAAACGTGCAAGGAGCACTCCAACTTGGTGAAATCAAAGAAATGTACTTATTCTACCTCAACAAAAGTAGTGCTGTGCAGAAACAGGCCCCAGATTCTCAGGTTCCAACAGAATTCCTACATTAAATGCCTGTCTTACAAAAGGCTGTGGGTCTCTTGCAAATTAAGAGGCACTGCCTGTGTTTGACATGAAGGCCTGTTTGGTACATAAAAAAAATTTCATCATGCTGGAGGAGCAGAATGTTCTGCTTTACAGAGCTAAAGTTTTCAATATTCATTTCTGCCTTAATACAAATGAGGCAAGCAAATCCCATCCAAATCAAAATCCATTTCCTTGCTGTTGTGGTACACGGGACAGATAAGCTCATCAAAACTAGGAAAAAAAAGAGAGAAAAGGAGACCAAGTCACAGCATTTTGGTCACATCTCCCAGGCTCCTAGTTGCTGAAAATTAAGCAACAGAATCTACTTGTTATTGCCAAGTTTCTAATATCCTCAGATGAAATAGCTCCACCCTTACAAATTGCCTTTTATATGAAGCTTTTGAGATGAGAATCTTATTTCATGTAAAGCACCTGATGCTGCAGCAGTGACTGAGAGCTGTCAGCAAGCACTGCCATTACCCTGGCTGCATCCTTCACCTACACACCTAACTGAGAATTACAGCTTAAAAACTGAAAAATCTAAAAGAACTCCAGCAAGGAAGGTGGGTAACTATTCTGCAGTGTTTGTTCTCATGACAATTAAAAAAGTTTTCTTCAGTCCTCCATGGCTGGCTGTAGAGAATAGACCAGATATTAAATTAAAGACACAGTGTGGGACATGCTCCTCTCATTTTGCTCCAAATCTGTGCACAGTATGGACAACTTGCTTTGGAAGGAACAGTCTTGTTTAAATGGCTTGATAAATTGGATTCCTTTGATGCTGTTTGCTTTTGCCTTCCCTAATCTCTCCTAATCATAATGATCTTTTTGTCTGCAATGCATCTGACCTACTTCCACATTCCCCCCTCATCCTGCTGTTCTTTTCTATCTATATTCTCTGTGAAGTATCTGTATTTTCCTGTCTTTTCCAAAAAAATTTATTCCAAAAATTTAGGATCCTTGGGCAAATGAGGAGAGGTTTTGATTCTCACCAGCCAGTGAATGCTGGAAACTACATGCTCAGATCTTTCCCCTTTAACCAGTCCAGGCATCAACCTTTATCAGTCCCAAGATACCATGAATCTACACGGAATTTGTTGAACTATTCGAACAGGACTCTGAGAGAGACCTACAAAATGCAAGTAGATGCCATTCTTAATCACTCCAGCAAAAAATGAATTTGGCAATTAAAGAAGCAACGTTGACACAGGCACAGAAGGAAAATAACTGGCTTGAAACAGTGTCAGATGCATTACTTCAGATAAATTATACACCATCCATCCCAAACACTGCCTGAAGCAGAAGGATAGCCGAGGGATTAGGGTTTTAATAGAGAATTTAGAATTAGGGATTACAGTCCCTGCTCCACTCCTGCCGATCTCTGCAGCTTTGGCCATTTACAAAACAGGGTTAACAATTTTCCTCCTCTCTCAGCAATATTAAGAGAGCAGAAATGCCAAATATTTTCAGGCTGGTAAGGCTAAATACAACTTAAAGTAAATAATTTTTGGATGGGATCTGCAGTGGTTTTGCACAGAAATAAAGAGGCCCTGACCTGAGCAGGGAAACACTTCAACTCATGTGTAAATTCTGGCATAATCCAGGAGAGAAGAGCAAAGCCTGTTCACAGCCCCATCTCAGCAGTCAGATCAGTTTCTTTTGGGTTGGATCCCAGAATGGTTTGGGTTGGAAAGACCCTTAAACCTCACTCAGTTCCACCCCCTGCCATGGGCAGGGACACCTTCCGATAGACCAAGTTGTTCCAAGCCCCATCCAACCTGGCCTTGGGAGTTACTTCTCTTTGTGTGTGTGTGTGTGTATGTGAGTGTGTGTGTGTCCTTTTGTGTTTGTTTTGAGGTTTGTTTTTTTTTTTTTTTTTGGTCTGAGACTGAGATAGTGGTGCAGCATCTGCAATAAAGCCAAGGAAAGAGAAGCTGGGTGAATGCAAACCACTTCTAGGACAGGTAGGTGCTGATGAGGACCCAAGTGCCACAGTGCAACTGAAAACAGCATTTTAGACCAAATATATTTGTGAGGTTGTCCCTTTTGGGAACAGAATACAGCAATAAAATAGGAGAGGGACTCAATCTGAATAAAGCTGTGACAAAGTAACACCAAAGACTTCCGAACAGTTATTATTTTGATTCAGACCTTATTTTCCATTTTTTTTGCCACTGCCACTCTTCCCTGGAGATCAGGAGAGGTAATAGAAAAGCAGCTTTTACAGCAAGAAAGTAACATCTTTCCTTCTTTCTGGCAAACTCCACTAGGAAACCATTAGCAGAAGTCTCACCTCCAGATTTGAGAGCCAGCCCTCCTGCAGAATCCACACCCTTCTGTACCAGTGGTGCCTCAGTCTTCACTTCATTTTTTGAGTGTCTTGTGACCAAGTAAGTGAGGTTTCTATCTGCCTTGGGAACATGGCTATCTGAACATATCTGTCTTTTGGGATATCCATCCAGCTGAGTTTAGCAGGAGCCAGGCAGCTCCACTGGTGGTGTGACTTGTGCTGTGACTACAAGGCAGCGAAGGATATTCAGGTAACTGGACATAAAGTGGTGTGCTATCACCACTCAAAATGTAGTCACTCAGTCCCGGAACTAATACCGGAAAATTTGGGAAAAGCAGTACAGAATCCTTGACAAAACTTGGGAGAAAATTAATAGTCAAGAGTCCTAATTCCCCTTGTGCGTATGTCAATGCTTCCTAACTAATTGCTTCAGAAGCAGTGTTTGGTTTGCTGCAGCATGGGAGAGTGGAGAACCTGGGCTCATGTTCAGGGAACAAAATGTTAAGAGCCAAGTGAGCAAAGACAAAAGGACAACAGGAATCAAAGAGGGTTGTATCTGATCCAAAAACACGAGGCAGTTGGAAAACCGCTTCCAAAGTAAATTACAAAAAATGGCAGCTATCATCATAGCCAGAGAGCTGAGAAACAAGGATATTTCCTGAGCAATAAACCAAGTAGCATTACATAAAAGAAGAACTTAATTGAAAGGGACAACCATCCCCAGTCGAGGGTTCTACCACCCTTAACATTTTGTGACAAACCAACAAGACACCCTAATACTTCACCATCCAAGGGGCTCTCATTTTACCACAGAATCTGTGAAGTTATTTTCATGGATGCCAAGTCAAACCACAGTGAGGATTCGTGACCACATTGATACAATTTGTCTCTGGCACCCCCCAGCCGAATCTGGACCTCCCACAGTTCAGGCTCTCACAGCTGGACTCCTTTTTAACACATCACCCCCTCAACACATGCACACCTACAAAAAAGGGCAGGACACTGGGCTCCATTTATTTTTATTACTAGAAATCCAGTTGTCTTGGTTTGAAAGACAGGTGTCTGCTGGGGAGGGCACGGCCTCCCTTGGGATGGAGAATTCAAACCACCTCCTTCCAAACTATTATAATTTAGAAAATTAAAGGGCTCTCAGGCAGAGGTATGGGGGGGTAGGTAACAGTTCTTTCCTGCTACGTTTAACAGCACAAACAAACAACAACAACAACTGCAGCATTAATATTAAAGAGAAGCAGGAACCCGGTAACAGCTTCCCTGGCCGCGGGCACTTTCCCCTGGTGCAGTTCCTGTCACGGCCGCCAGGGGCGCTGGTGGCTCCCGGTGGGCAGGGCGATGATCCCCCGCGCTGGCAGGGGGCGCTGTGGGGCGGCGCGGGGAGCACGCGGGAATGGCGGCTCTGTCCCGGATGGGAAGGGATGGAAGGGATGGAATCAGAAACTGCGGAGCTGAAGACCGGGAGGTCTTGGCAGGCAGGGGTGGGGTGCAGGCTACAGAGTAGTGAGAAACTCGGAGCAGTGCTGAGGGAACAGCAGGGGGGCGGGACAACAGCAGCCCTGCTCCCAGCGCAGGCCACAGCCCCTCCTGCAGCGAGGCAGGTGGTAACAGGGTCCCAGTTCAGTGGCTGCTCACAACACCAGGGGCTCACCCCACACCAGAAGAAGCAGGACCGGGCTGGACTCTGTAGCAGAAGTGAGTTCCTCTTTTCAAAACTGCAGCGACACCGCTCTACTTTGAAGGCTAAGATCAAGTGCCTGAGAGAGTGTCCCCTCCCTACCTTTGGCCACCTCTTTGTTCTGGCCAAGTTCCCATAAGTACCCAGTAGTTAGTGTCTTAGTAACTTATGGGAAAAAATTCTATAAGTAAAAAAAGAGAAACAAATCTAACTCCCAACACCAGTGAATCAGTTTTAGCTGAGAAAGTGCAGAATCAAGCACGTGACTGCTCACAATTCAGAGGAATAGGGAAAGACATAATTTTCCCTCCTGTCCTCAATACCTTACATTGAATGAAATTGCAGAGTGTAACACCCACCATATCACAGACTCCACCATTCTGACTGTTTGTCCTCTTGTCAGACACCTGACAGAGCCAGAAGAGCTTCTTCATCCAAGAGCCTTCTGCTCACACTGAGCATGCAATGCATTAATTACAGGTCTCATTCCCACTGGCTATCTTGCACTTGTCAGAAGAACTGTGCAAAACTCCCCTGTAAAGAAAGTCTCCTAGATTAGGCAGGCTTAAAAAAAATTAGAAAGCAGCTCTTGAATGGAGTATATATGTCTAATAGCTGATTATGCTGCTAAGTCATGGAATCCAATGATAAAAAAAAATTAGCTATCCCCAGAAGACACACAATCTAGTAAGTGTTCATTGCAAATCTAGCTCCTGAATCTGCTGCCCACTGAGCTAATGAGGAATGATTCACTCAGCCCCAGACATGTTTTTAATTTTACTCAATGTTGTGTGAGGCTGCTACAGAGAGTACAACTGGGGAGGACAGTCAGCACAAATCAGCCAGCCAGGAGGAGCTCCCTGGCCAATTCCTTCAGGGCAGGAAGATGAGGAAGAAAGTAGGACCATAATGAAGGCTTGGGGGCAACAATTGCCAGTAGGATTGCAGGCTTATGTTTTGGTTTTATGTAACTGTGGAGAAGCACTTTGGTTTATGTTTGGCCGATTGATGGAACAGAGAGAGGTTCTGAAGATTTTGCGGCTTGTTAGCAAATCTCTCAGGGCACTCCTCATCCTTCTCCCTTGGTAGGTATTTTTATTTATTAATGCCATGAAATCATAGAATTCCAGAATGGTTTGAGTGGGAAAGGACCTTAAAGCTCATCTCATTCCCCCCCCTGCCACAGACAGGTACACCTTCCACTAGCCGAGGCTGCTCCAAGCCCTGTCCAACCTGGACAAGTTCCTAGCCTTGGACTCTTTCACGGATGGGCAGCCCCATCTTCTCTGGGCATCCTGTGCCAGGGCCTCAGCACCCTCATAAGGAAGAAATTCTTCTTAATTCCTTATCTAACCTTGCTTTCCTCCATCTTAAGGCAAATCCCCGAAGTTCTATCCCTATATAAACTCCACCTGCCCTTTGGGAAGCAAAGTGACCTTCCTTAATCTCTGAGCTACAAACAGAGCTATTATCATATTTTTAAAAACTGATCAGCAGCTCCAGTGATAGAGCACTAGGCAACAAAACTCCTATCTACTAAGTAGATTGGGATGTGCTTTCTGTTTTCTGACCTATATATTTAATCAACATGTATTTTCAAGGGGCTGGTAGCACATGGCTCTGCTCCAAGGACAGCTGGAGAGTTTCCATATCACAAATGAGCTCCAAAAAGGTGCCACAACTGATGCAGCATTTTTAAACAAAATTGCAGATACAGGGAGGTGGGTGCACTTCCTATTCATGTCCTAAGAGAGGAGCCCAGGGGGAAAAAAGACTCACAACTCCTGAACAGGCATGTAAAGGATATATTGAGGAACTGTCCTTGGAAGGAACATTTGTAATGCCTTTCTTGTTTGCTACCCACAGCCTGAAGTGCCTGGCCCAGCTGTCATTCCAGGATGCTCAGTGGGAGAGCAATCACATAAAAGCTCTGCAGTCTTGACCTAAGGCCAGTTTCTCTCCAGCATAAATTCAATCAATCAGCCAAGGAACCTTTTAGCAAAATTCCCTGTTTTTTTCTCATCCTTCCTCTGTCCTACCCATTGCCCAGAGCGACCATCAAATTCTCCCTTCCTTACAGTGTTTTTATCCCCCAGGTGGTCCTTTTTGGCCCCAGAAGCTCTGTGGCTCTCTGTGATGTTTCCTCCCCTCATCTGGGATTCTTGACCAGTGCCCAAGGGACAGAGGAGCCTCTGTTGGCTGCACACAAGTCTGGAGCATTCAATCTGCTGGTTCCATCTCAATTCCTGCGGAGGTCTTCTCCAGGGGAACTTTACTCACCCTGGAATTGTGGTGCCCTGTAGGGACCCAAAGCTGAAACGTCACCTCTTCTGTTGCATTTGCCATATCTCCTGTGCTCGGTTCTTATAATCTTTTCTACTAACTCACAATTTAGTCCAGGTTAGTGCTCAGGACTTTTCCTTCTCCCATTCCAGACTTTCAGGGTGGCTAATACCAATATCCAGAAGACTGACACACACCAGCAATAATCACATTTTTTATCCCAGCATTGTAATCCTGGTATCTGCCAAGCTCTCCAGCTCCATATCAACCTGAAACTGCAAAACTGTTAAATTCAGTGTTCATATCCTGACCTTTCTATCTACTCTCTTCTAGTCCATTCATTCAGGTTAAACTTTACAGCCTTAACCTTTTTTTAATCTACAGATTAAGGTTTTTATGCAGTATTATAAGTGAAATAATGTCTATAGAAGTTGAAAAGAATTATGTGTTGAGGTCCAGCCTGCCCTTACAAATAAGTGTGATTTCTGTTTTTTACTGCAGCAATATTACAAATTGACTCTCAGCAAAAGGCAGTGTGAAGTTTTAGATCATTACTAAGTAATTCAGTGGGGTTTTGCTATAAATTTTGTGAAGGTAAGCACTGAGTTTTGAGCTGTTCTAGAGACTTCAGCTTTATAGCTCTGTATTAACTTTTGTGAGGCCCAAAGCTGGGTAGGGAGCCTGTGAGGGCAGACAGTAAGTGATACTCACTTTAAAAGACTCTTACATTTACTTGTAAGATTATTAAATTCCTACAGTATAATTTATTTGCCTAAACAAAACACCACCCAGTATTTTGTGTTTAAAAATGTAGTTTTCATTAAAAAAAAAAGTTAATAGCCATTGGTTGAGTGCTAGATTTATTAGTTTTGTTAAAGAATGTGTCCGAAAACATCAGCAGCCTTCCAGAGCTTTTCTATCATTTTGTAAAGGTCACACAACATCGGCAAGTTGCCACAAATATTTTGACTTGTGAAATAAGTTTTGTGAAAGATGAGACGAATAGTTGAGCTGAAGTGAGTGCCCTGCCCATGAACACTGCCCTGAAGCAGCAAAACTTATGGTGAAAAATTACCCAGCAACTCATTTGCAAGAGGTTTCCCTTCCATCAGTTGATATCTGGGTCACCCAAGCACTAGAAAATTTAAATACTTCTAATAATAACTGAGTATATTTATAGATATTTGTAGTTATTTTCATCCTCTGGATAAATAGGCAACACTAATTCCTGTTTAGCAGCAGTCCATTATGGCAGCAACTGCTGCTGATTGTAATTATACAGCTGTCAGAAGTCAGGATCAACTTGGGCTTCCCCCAGATCTGAGCTGAGTGTAGGAAAATTAAATCCTGCTCTTAGTTGTAAGTCTTTGTCTTGGTTTGAAAAAGACAGGTATCTGCTGGGCAGGGCCTCCCTTGAGAATTCCAACTCCCTCCCTCCAAGCTATTATAATTTAGAAAATTAAAGGGCTCTCAGGCAGAGGTGGTAGGGGTAGTAATAACAGTCCTTTACTAGTAGGTATAACTAAACAAAACATCAACTACAGCATTAACGACACAACAGAAGCAGGAACCTCGAGGGCTCTGCTTCCCAGAGCCCAGGGAAGTCTGATCTCGGTGCTTTCTGGAGAGCAGAGCTGGAACAGTGGGATGTCCCGGCTGGTGGATGACACAGACCAGCAGTCCTGCGGTGGTGGCTGGGATGACGGGATGTCCCGGCTGGTGGATGACACAGACCAGCAGTCCTGCGGTGGTGGCTGGGATGACGGGATGTCCCGGCAGGGCAGGGATGTGAGCTCACTTGGAGCAGGAAGGAGCGGTGCTGAAGAAAGCGGTGGTGGCGGGGCAGGGCCGGCCTGGCCTCAGCAGGGCAGGAGGAGATGAACACAGAATTCCCGAGCACACGGGCAGGTGATGGGAGCTTCCCGGGGATTGGTGGTGACAGTGAACTCCTCTCACAGCCAAAAAACCAACAGCCTGGCCGTCGTCATATCTAATGCCCAGTGCTGACCAAAAAAACCCCAGAACACAGCTGTTCCCAGCCCCTCCCTTTTTGCTGTCCCCCCATTGTCTTCCCCCTCCCAACTTTTTGGCCACCTTTTTCTCCTGCCCAATCACCCATGGGTACCAGTAGTTTGTCTCCTAGCAACTTATGGGAAAAATTCTATAGGGAGAAAAAAAAAACCCAAACAAATCTAAGCCCCAACAGTCCTTAAAGACAGGAATTCTCATTTTGTGCATTTGATGTAAGTAACCACTCTGAGTTTTGGAACGTTCACAGCCAATTAAAAGAACTTGGTTCAGTTGTGGCTTTTCTTACTGTGACTGCTGCAAAGTTTTACCCACACAGTACAAACTTCACAGTAGATTTGTTAACCAAAAAAAAAAAAAAAAAAAAGCTTGAAAAATAATCACCCCTCTTTCCTTAGCTGTGGGATCAGTTCCCTGAAGCAACAACAGAACAGCAAAAGAGCTGCCTCAGCAGCTGAGTTCTATGGTAGATGAAGATTTCACTGAAGATTTCACCAAAAGTTTCACTAATTTCCCCAAGCTGATTAACCAACTCAAACATCACAGTGCAGGGGTGAGCGCAGGCTCAGAGATGAGTCACGTCAGGCCTACATGATAATCAGATGAAGTGTTCCAGTTCAGGAAAGGAATAAATGAAGATAAATACGGGACACAGCAAAATAATGAGGTCTGGCGCTGTCCTGCTTGCCTGTAAGCCCTCTTGACAGTACAGCCTATTCCTTGTCATGCATTTCACTAGTTCCTTCTCCCAAAAAAACTCTCTTGGACCTGGCTTTGTCTAAAGTGTACGTGCGGGGAAAAACCATCCACAAGTATCCATAAGCCAGAGCCCACCAAGCATCTGCATTGTGTGTCACATGTTCCCACTTGACAGCTCTATCAGGCTCTCCTGGAGGCTCCTCAAATGCCATACATCTGTCCCAGCTCCAGAGAGCATCTCTGCTTCTGCCAGCAGGAACCAGAGGCAATTTCTGGCACCTACTCTGTGCAGCCTCTCACTTTCCCTCCTTTCACTTGCCATTCTTGCAGGAATGTAACTCAGTGGGTGTGACTGGGAAGGCAGAGTTCAGGTCTCATTCCAGTTTCAACCGTGACAGCCATCACTTTGTTTTAAGCTCTCCCCATCTCAGCAGTTCACTTTCAGATTCCTTCCCATGATGTTTTCAGACCCCCATCTAAGTCATCCTGCAACTTCTTATAATTTTTCCAAACTAAAGAGCTTCTAGACTTCATTCCACTTGCTCGGCGTTACAGCAGTCCAACTCGAAGCCCAGCCATGTCCAACATTCGGTTATAAGGAAATGCCACAATTATCATCATTTTGACAACTGGGTATTACAGCTCCTGCATCAGGGGTTAAGCCACTCTCTGTTAGAGATGAAGAAAATCTAGGGTTAAAAATGCAAGATTCAGTGCACTTCTCACAGGATACTTGTCCAGTTTGTGTGGCTAAACCTCAGGCCTGCTCCAATCTGCTACATTCACTCACTCCAGGCAATTCCAGTAGAGACAAGAATAGGAATAGGCAGCTCTGGCCACACACAATCATAAATATACAAATTTTCACACAACAAAATTTGCATGAAATATAGTGGGGAGCAGCAGCATTGAATGAGTCTCTGTGAAAACAAGGCGGGGGCTGGTCTGCCCTGCACATGTGATCTCCATCCCACAGTGCCTTGTGTTATGAATGAATTATGGCTTGATGTCCTTATTAAACATTCAGCTCTTTATTAAAAATAAGCAGCGTGGGAAGTTTGATGAGGTGAGTCTGAAAATCCAGTTCTCTGTTAAAGATCTCCGCTGTACAGGATGTCCAGCAGGGGGCGCTGCGCTGTGCTGGTGTATCCGTCTTCCTCACAGGGTGCTGTGCCGGCGTCACTCTGCAGGGGGCGCCGTGCTGCGCTGTGCTGGCGTCTTCACAGGGGTCGTTGTGCAGGAGCATCTTCACAGCTGATTTGCTATGAATAAATTATGGGCTAAAGCCTTTATTAAATATTCCGTTCTTTATTCAAAAATCAGCTGCCGAAGAAATCTGCAGTCCAGGATGCGCTGTGCTGGGGTCTCTCAGCAGGGGGTGCTGTCCAGGAATTTCTCGGTGGAGGACTCTGGTGCAGCAGCCTCTCGTGTTCCGATGAGCCTGGGTGATGAGCTGCAGTACCTTCCACTGACCACTGGTGGTACAGTGAGGCAGAGGCTCATCCCCCACCCGATCTCATTTTTCCCAGTAATTCTCGCTCAGCCCAAGCTCGGATTCTTGCCCCAAAAGTCATGGCGAGTATCTAAACCAGGGCTAGGGATGGATGAATTCCTCTTTCCCCCTACCCATAATGTGTAATTTAAGCCTCTTAGATTGTTTAGTCCATGGTTAAACCTCGTCTTTCTTCCCAAAACTGTCCCACCATGCATAAGGCCTTTCTCATTTGCATGAAAGGTGAGTCCGCTCATTGGTCTTTGCCCAGGCATGCCTTTTCCCCTTGTCTTTGCCTGGGCATGCCTTTTCACATGGTCTGCCCCTGGGGGTGGCCCCACCTGCCCATTTGTACAGGGACAGGAAAGGTGAGGGAGCAGCTCGACATGGCTGCCGTCCACCCCGCCAAAGTCACGCTGCTTAGTACCACCGAGTCCCCTGGCGTGGGGCCCGGCTGTGCAGCGTGGCCATGGCTCACCCCACCAGGGCCAAATCGGCCGCCGCCAAAGCTGCGTGAGGTTGCGCCACAGAGCCACCCGGCCCGGGGCCGCAGGCCCGATGGGCGCGGACCGGGCACAGCCAGCACCGGCACCAATGGTGGCGGCAGAGGGGCCGTGGCGACACAGCAGCGGCTCCACACTGCCAGCCGCACGGGTCTGGGCCGCGGCGCCAGTGGGCACGGTCTGGGCGCTGCTGGCACCGCGCGCCCCAGCTTCCCCTGCGCCTGCAGTAGCCCCGGCCGAGAGCAGCAGTGGGGGCGAGCCGGGGTCTGCCAGCACCCCCGGCAGCAATGCTGGGCCCAGCCCCGGGGGGGCAAAAGGCGGGACAGGGTCCGTGGCCGGACTGCTGCCGCCTCCCATCCTGGCGGCTCTCAGTGCAGCCGCTGGATCGTGTGGCCGCCATCCCCCCCCCCAGGGCCCCGGGGGGGGGGGGGGAGGAGGGGCAGTGGGTGCCAGACACGGGGCTCTGCACATCCCTGGCCTGGAAACACATCCGAGTCTATTTCTTACACCTTAGATATCTGTTGTGGTGCATTTCACATACCTCTCTCCTAGAATCCTGTCTTTATGGTATCCCCTCCCAGATTTATGTTAATTCCCGCCTTTTTTCCTACACCCTGCCAATTAATAATCCCCTTGCCCAACAGACACAGGGTCTCCTTTACTGCCCCTGCAAAATTCCTCAAAAGGGCGTCGTGTGATTGGAAGAGACAAAGGAATTTCCACCTTTACCTGCAGACATTGGACTTCTCAGGTGTCTCCCTAGTCCTTGACCCACACCCCCTTTGTCCCTGGTTGGTGGACCCCCTGTCCCCACCCCCTTCTCCTTCCCCCAAGATAAGAAGTTGAAAGCCACATGGCAAGCGATCCAGCTTTGGAGGTCGCCCTGTTCAGAAGCTTTTGTTACCATCCTAATAAACCTGGACTTGACTTCTCTGCTGGCTCCGGTTTCTCGCTCCACTGTACTTGAGTCTCTCCTTGGACGGATCCTGCCTGCTCTAACACATGAATTCTCTCAGCCAAGTGCAGTAAGTGTCTCTTAGGAATATTTTCCTTAGTAGCTGCTTTCTGCTCTGAGAGTGAATTCTCACCATTTGGTAAAGTGCAGTAACCACTGCAGATATCCTTTTCCAGATGCATTCCAGGGGCTTGCTGGGTTTTCCTCTGCCCAGTATCTTTACTCATCACATGACGCTTTACATTAATTTTCTTTCTCAATTCTTTCCTCCCGGGGTGTAGCACTGACACAGTGCCTTCTGACCTCCTTTCCCAGCTAGGGTCAGACACAGCACTGTGTCTGCTGTGGACACTCCCCAGGACTCAGGAGACCCAGAGAGCGGCCAGGAGCTTTCACTCCTGCACGGAAGGACCACTGTCATCTGGAAGAGGCAAAGGAATGAGGGAAGGGTCCAGGGAGTTGTAAGATCCAAAGCTTTATTCACCCAGGAGGGACAACATCCAAAGCCAGGGGGCAGTGGGTCACACTGGGATTTACTGAGGGGAGGATCCATGGGAGGGAACAAAACAACAGCCAATAGGGGAAAACATGCGAGGAACCAAGGGAATAACAGGCACTTTGTGTTATGAAATTATCCTTAAGAAAGTAATAACTTCCATAAATTACCTAGTTAAGTGTTTCAAGAAAGTTGTAAATGTTACTTACCTGAAGATGTGTTCGATTCCAAGTGGTTGTTAGTTCTACAGTTTTATGTTAAGAGTGTTACCAATCTATAGAGAATAAAGTGTTGAAATCCAAGACATCTTGTGAAAAGCGGAGAAGCCTGTCATTTCAGGGGCAGCCATTATCAGACACTCTACTTCCGCCCGCCATGACTAACAACTTCCGGCGAGATGCTGCATCTAAGCTCCACCACGCCTACCAGATGCATATGAAAATGGCAGAGAGAGGACTCTGGGAAACGGACAAAAGATCAAGTCTAAGACCCTTCTAAAGACCCCGGAAACACCGTCCAGGACTCCAACTCAACAAAAACTGTGAGCAATCACATACTTATTTTAACCCATGTACTTTTACTTCCAAGTCTCTCCCTCAGTTTTAGGACACTCGTCGAGCGGGAACCCCCTAGAGCAGCGAGCCATAATCGCTTTCCAGGGTACTCCCGCGAGGCTTGGAAGCCCAGAGCGCCCTCCCTGCACTACGAGGACGCTCTGCTGGGACACCTCCTCCTCTGCAGCGCGAGGACCCGAGACCATCGCCCGGGTGAGATCTCCCCCTCAGCTTCTAAAATAAAGAGCTGATTCCAATAAAGGCGTTGGCCCGGATTTTTCTTTTAACACTTTGGGAACGAATGGGGGAGCTTTGAGGGAGGATCCACTGATCCCCAGCCAATCACTTGATGCATCCTGGGGAAGCTTCTAGAACTAGGGGAAGTCAAACGTGGAGACTGACAGGGCATGAGGGAGGTACTTTACGGGATTGACACAGAACTCTTGGGAAAGAAGGGAGGAGTTGAGGGAGAGTGATAATTGGGAGGAGGGTACAAACATGGCGTGAAACCATTACAATGGGGGTCAACAGAACAAACCAAACAACTGCAAAACAAATCACAACATAGCACCAGTGTCCTAATTCACACCTACTTCCCAAACCCTGGGTCAGCTCTCCACAGAAAAAATACCCAAGTGTCAAGTTACTAAACAGAAATTTTGAGCACTTGTTTAGCAAGTCACAGAGGTGCAGAAGTGCTAAGCCTTGCAAGACCCTGCTTCCCTAATTCCTCTCAATTTCTGCTCTCATTACCAGAGCAAGCTGTGCCAGTTCTCCACCCACACCAGTGCCTGCAACTGCCTGGAAAACTGGTGGTGCAAACTCATCCCACAGTGGGGGAGTCTGTCCCAGGTTATATCAACAGAACTACAAGTCTGCAACCTCCAAGCAAATTCGGCACAAGTGGCTCAAAGAGAGAGATTGTGTGAACAAGTTGTAACACATTCTCACTTCCCTATGCACCGAGGTCACCAGCTGGAATGTGCTCGCCTGAAGTTTGCTCTGGGAGAAACAGCCTGTGATTGACCCAGCAAGTCACTTGATTTTACAGATGCTGCATGGCAGAGTAGCTCCAGGAGCATTTGTGAGACTATGAAGGAAAGATAAAAAAAGCAAGCAGTCAAAAGAACAGTTTTACTCTGTCCCAAGCACAGCATCATATTTGCATGCAGGGAGAAG
The DNA here is from genome assembly GCA_013400495.1 of Nicator chloris. Classification (NCBI taxonomy): domain Eukaryota; kingdom Metazoa; phylum Chordata; class Aves; order Passeriformes; family Pycnonotidae; genus Nicator; species Nicator chloris. The sequence goes on along the minus strand of WAAE01014031.1, from coordinate 456,416 downwards.
CCCAATAACTGGAAGAATTCCATTCAGCAGCCTGGGCACTCATGTTGGTGGATTGGACCATCAAAGAGACAGGCTGGAAGAGAAAGTAATAAATATTCTGCTCTGCTTGTATTTATACACAGCTGAACTTTACACATGCACAGTCCCAGAGGCTGAGTGTACACTAACAGTATTTTGCAAACACTGAGGTTCAAGGCTTTAAAAATCAATTTATTCAGTTACATTTCTAATCTTTCTCATTGCCTCATATGACCAAACACAATGTTCTCCACAGGGATGACAAAATAGTAATAATTTTTAAAAGGTAGGAAAATGTCCAATTCTTAGGGTAAAGGCTACAGAATATTGCAAGTTTAGACTGTTGTTTGCAAGCATTTTGAGTATTCAGTGACTATTTCAGCCAAATTCAGAGGAGGGTAGTTTTTTTGCAAAATAGTCTAAATGAATGGTTCATTAAAAATCTGACCTCAGTTATTCTGAATGTTTATCTTTGTAAGTTCAGAGGTCACTTGAATTCACAGAGCTCTGTGTGTGTACAGAAATGTGCTCAGCTAAAGGGTCTGTACCAATGATGCCTTCAAATTTGGCAGCTGTTTTACCTTGGGTAGTCTTCCCCACCAGGAGTTTTTAATCCTGAACACCATCTCTGAGTTACTGAACTCTGTTTCTAACCATGCACAAGGCACACACCAGCATCACACCTGATATGCCCATTGTTTAGCTATCTTCCTCTTTATCACTGCTTTTAAAAAATGTCATGCAACAGTGACAAGCTGTGGCATTACCAGTTACAAGTACTCATGGCTCAGTCCCTGGGTGTAGGAGGTACAAAAACCAGTCACAGACTGATAGCTCTCATTTTGTGAACATCACACCCTTTCCTTTTCCAAGGATGAGCAGCTTTAATAATACAGATATGCTGTTGGGTTTGTCCTGCATAAGTCAGAGGGATGATTATATTTAAAAACAAATATTCTAGCCATAAAATAATGTAGGGGAAAAGAATCTACTGTATCTGATGACTATGAGTTGAGATGTCTGAAAACAAACCACTGGGGAATGGAATACAACCTGTCACAACAGAATCACCAGCTGAGCAATGAGCCAGGCAGAGTCAATATACTCATTGCCAGGAAAAGATATATTTATTCTCTGAAAACATGAGTTGGAATATTGGTAATGACTAGAGCCTTTATTTCTCCTCCCGCAGAGTCCTCTCAAACATGCCAAATTTGCTACTGAAGTTACTTGGATGAAATCTCTTGCTTTTATAATTAATATCTATTTTTGGGACAGAGTCTGGCTTCAAATGTCAACAGCAATGTGCCTGGTGGCTTCAAGAGAGGCAAGATTTCACACTTGATATCTCAATCCTAAGTGAATTACTCACTTTTCCAGCAGGAATGAAGATTGGCTCAAAACTGAAGTTAATGAAAGTAGTCCTATTTTTATGCTCATGCTTTTTTCTTGATGGCAAAACCACTGTAAAGATTTTTTAAGTCAGCTTGTGTCTCTGCAGTGATTATCTCAAAGCCCCAGCCCAAATTCACCACCCCTAGCACAAGCTGCCACAGCCCTGCTCCAGAAAGGACTTGCCTTTCTCCCTGGGTTATTCATATCCCCGAGACTCATCCTCTGAAGGGTGACAAGAATTGCCTCACTCATCTCCCAAATCAGGCCTGAGCCATGACTAATGCCTGTGCTGTGCCCTGAAACACTGGGTGGAAAGGTGCTACAGAAGTGCAAAGCAGCTTTCAGGAACAGAAATACATAATCTCTCACTTGTCCCTTCCCCACCCTTTATCCTTTCACATGTCTTCGTTGTGGTCCCAGTTTATTTTGTAAACAGTCTAGTACTCTTTGGCATCAGCATCTTCTCAGAACAAAGCTCAGAAGAAGTCTCCAAATGCAACTGATTTCTTAAATATTTATCATTTCACTGCAAGAAAAATATTTAAAAGAAGAACTTGAAGTAAGGGAAGGAAAGATACAGTTATCTCAAATCAACATCTCAAAGCACAGCCAGGCCAGCTGATGTAAATCAGAACCAAATTCTGTACCAGCTAGCACAGAGCTGCTCTCTAGGGGTTGTCTCAGCAGAGGCATCTTGCCATTGACATTCCTAGGCAAAAAAAAAAACACCCCCAAAGCCTCAACAATTCCAAACTAGGCAAAATCCCTTTCAATTTCCCTCATTTTCTTCCTCAGTGGAAAAAAAAATATAGCGGAAAAAGAAAACCATGTGAATCAAAAGTCCTCACTCATGACAAAACAAAATTGGTACCCTTGCCAACAAATAGATATGCACCAGTTTTTGAAGTCTGCAACCAAGAAGTCAGACCTAGAGTAACTGCCACCTGGTCATATCCCTTCCTCTCATCCTCTGGGGAAGCTTTTTTCCTGGATGCCCTGGCTACCTTGCTGATGAGGGCCAAATTACCTTCAGATCCATGCAAAGGGCAGACAGGCCCTGTGGATACAGAGCAGCAACCTATAACTGGCAATGGCTGAAGCAGTTTGGATCAGTCCTTTACTATTTGGCAGAGCTGGATATCAGGGCTCTGTGCTGGTGAAGCATTTCCTGGCATCCCCAAGAGCCATTAAAGTTTTCCAGAAAATTAGCAAGAACTGACAAGAAACACAAAGTTTGAGAAGGGGGAAGGGTAAACATTCTCTCCTTATTTGTTTATCTTTTTAAGCAAAATGTTCAGACACAAAAGTGAAGACAGTGAGATTCAAATCACAAGGCACAGCTTGATGGGAGGCAGTTAAAGGGAAATTCATACAAGATCCTCAGCACTAAGTCAAGGCCTTTCTTTGATCTCCAGTTTTCCCAAGCCACATTCCCACATGCAGCCCACCATTTGTTTTTAGTTAGAGAGGCGTAATGAAAAATGCTCTGCTAGGGAAGAGCAACAAATGGGCCTTGGAAAAATCACACAGCAACAGCCACTCAAAATCAGGAAGAGGCAAAACCACAAAAGTGAGATGATGGCATCTATTAAGTGAGAAAGTCAGCTGCTTGGGGATGCTCCTGGTATCTTTCCTCTAGGAATTTCAAAGTTTCCCAGATCAGGGATGAATAGATAGGGATCACCTCCTTGCACATCACTGAATCTTCTCTCTCCTAATAGGAAGCTCACAAATCGCTTCTGGCACCCTGAGGTTTACCAGCAGTGAGCCATGCAGGGACTGTCCTGCCTCATCCTAATTCACTTGTCAGGTTTGACAGGACCAGAGCAGCAGACAGCACAATATATCACATCATTTTGCCTTGTCATCACTGTAATTTGTATATTTTCTGCCACCTTTTTTACTAGCCCACATAATTATACTTTTTGCCATTTTAGGGACTACTGTGCAACATCTTCATGAGTTGCTGTCTCCTTACCCGTGGAGCCCCAGCCCCACCAATGTTCTAACTCCAGTTTTGTTTGTTGACATCTGGCACAGCATATGCTGACGTCTCAGAGCTATTGTTCCAGACTCTGCACATTTACAGTTACCATCAGTTATTCACAGTAGGCTCTGCAAATTTTCATCATAACAACTAGAAATTCTTCAAAACCTTTAAATTAAAACTCACAACTTGGAATTTTTGCATGCCTAGGCATGCCTTTTTTAGTCACCCAATACATTAGCAAACAGTGGTATCATTTATCCAAACACTCTGGGTAGCTGGTATCACCACAGCCCTAGTGTAGATTATAAACTTCCTTTACAGTTTCACGGGTGGAATGAAAACCAGAATGCATCAAATCCAGCTTGAGGAACAGTTTCAACTATGCCTTTCATTTAGAACATTTCTGAAAATATATCAAGTGGGCCATTTCATATTTGCTTTTGCAATGCAAATGTGGCTAAGCCCAGGCACACCCCACACACAGCTGTCTGTGAATGCTAGGTGCATGATCCACACCCTCACTCCATGTTCCTCACCTCGTGGCCCTGGGCCCTGGCCAAAGGCAAGGAGTGCTCCCAGGATAATTGCCTTGCAGTGCCACTGCTGGAGGAGTAAATAACACCAGCAATCAGACTTGTAAGCTCTGCGGTCACCAAATGCCATAATTATCAGGGAGGGGTTTCCACACATCCTACTGACAGCAAGATCGAGTCGTGTGTTCCTGGCCATGCTAATGAAACAGTAAAGTACATAAAGCAGATTATGAAGTGGTTTAGGGTCAGCCATCGAAACACAACACGCAAGTAAATGGCTCTATCCAAAGGATCCTCTGCTACAGCACAGCAGGTCCTTGCATTCAAAGAGGCACTTACCTGGAGGAAGGAGTTTGTGGTGAACACTTCAATCTCACTTAAAAGTGTGAATTAACTGTTACTGACAAAGCAACACTGTCCCATACAGGTTTAATAAATTCGAAGCTCAACTAGAGGGGAAAGTTTTGCATTGTGAACAGGGTGTGCACGTGGCCTGTCCACAGATAAACATGTCTGTGACTGTAGTAAAGCACCTTTCTTGGTCTTGCACTACCACAGTGAGGTGGGAGGGTTGTAGTGCAGGCAGGTACCTAGCACATTCCTTCTGGCTGGGACCTTCCCCTTGCCCCCCCCTCCGAAGGGGTTTGTGCCTTAGACACAGTAAAAACACACAAACTTCAGGACATCTTTGGTGGGTATTTGCATACTCAAACATTCAAACCCCATCCTGACATGTTCCTGTGTCACTTGCTTTAGGTGACCCTGTCTTGGTGGGCGGGTTGGCCCATATGATCTCCAGAGGTCCCTTCCAACCCCACCATCCTTTGACAGGAGCAGCCCTGGCTTCACTACAGCACACACAGAGCCACTGCAGGCACTGCCAGCTCCATCCCTTCTGCTGCCTCTGGACAAGCCCCAGCACCTTGCACATCCCTGAACCCCAAATGTACCTCATCAATGTGTATAAATATATGTAGAGGGGGTGCTAAGAAGACGGACCAGGCTCTGCTCCGTGGTACCCAGCAACAGGACAAGAACCCGCAGGAACTGATGCATGGGCAGTTCCAGCTAAACATGAGGAAGAACTTCTTCCCTGTACAGTGATCAAGCACTGAACAGATTGTCCAGACAGCCTGTGGAGTGTCCCTCACAGGAGATATTCCAGAACCCACTGGACACAATCCTGTAGTCTGGGATAGCCCTGCTGGAGAGGGGAGCTAGGACCTGATGACCCTCTGTGGTCCCCTCCAGCTTCAGCCATCGTGGGATTCTGTAAAATAACCCCAGTACCTTCAGCTCAGCTCTCACACCCTCCCCCCCCCTCCTCCTGGCCCCAAACCAGGCACACCGGGCAGTGCTTTCCCACACTGAGGGGAAACTTTTCCCTGTGCCCGGACCCACACCTTCCCCATCACCTGCAGCCCAGCTGTGGTGGCTTTGGTCCCCGAATCCCAGAGTCATTTCGGTTGGAAAAGACCTCTGAGATCATCGAGTGCACCCTGTGAGCAGTCCCCACCTTGTTACCCAGCCCAGCTGAGCGCCACTTCCAGTCGTTCCTTGGACAGCTCCTGGAACACGGACTCCACCACCTCCCTGGGCAGACTCTTCCAACATCCAATCACTCTTTCTATGAAGAAATTTCTCCTGATGCATAACTTAAACCTTCTCCGGTGCAGGTTAAGTCTGCGTCCTCTCATTCTGTCATTGTTCCCTGGGGGCAGAGACCGACCCTCAGCAGGCTACAGCCTCCTGCCAGGGAGCCGTAGAAAGGAACACGGTGACCTGGCAGCCCGAGTCGGCACTAGGAGCTCTCTCCTCCGTATCCCCCTTGCGGCCACCCCCACACCGCGCCATCCTCCACCCCATCACCCCTCCTCTCATTTCTTTCTTTCTTTCTTTCTTTCTTTCTTTCTTTCTTTCTTTCTTTCTTTCTTTCTTTCTTTC